>JALDXE010000122.1:0-89300 GCA_023864065.1 Camelina neglecta
ATTAGTCAAATGCATTGAATTGTTACATATTTGACCCTAGAAACAGTAACAAAGCTGTTTACTGCTTCGAATCAATATTTTCTCGGTTTTAGCCTGTTTTCTGTTTAAGCCTGTTTTGGGATAAAAACGTTTAAGTGTTGTCGAAACACTCCAAATTCATCCCAAACTCTTACTATCAGTCAAATGCAATGTATTGTCACACATTCTGACCCTAGAAACAGTAACAAAGCTGTTTACTGCTTCAAATCAATGTTTTCTCGGTTTTAGCCTGTTTCGGGACAAAATGGGTATAAGTCTTGTCTAAACACTCCAAATTCAACCCGAACTCTTATAATTAGTCAAATGCATTGAATTGTTACATATTTAACCTTAGAAACAGTAACAAAGCTGGTTACTGCTTCGAATCAATGTTTCTTGGTTTTAGCCTGTTTCTCCGGTTTAAGCCTTTTGGGATAAAACGGGTTTAAGTGTTGTCGAAACACTCCAAATTCATCCCAAACTCTTACTATCAGTCAAATGCAATGCATTGTCACACATTCTGACCATAGAAACAGTAACAAAGCTGTTTACTGCTTCAAATCAATGTTTTCTCGGTTTTAGCCTATTTCGGGACAAAATGGGTATAAGTCTTTATCTAAACACTCCAAATTCAACCTGAACTCTTATAATTAGTCAAATGCATTGATGGTTACATATTTTGATCCTAGAAACAGTAACAAAGATGTTTACTGCTTGAATCAATTTTTTCTCGGTTTTAGCCTGTTTTCTGCTTTAGCCTGTTTTGGGATAAAACGGTTTAAGTGTTGTCTAAACACTCCAAATTCATCCCAAACTCTTACTATCAGTCAAATGCAATGCATTGTCACACATTCTGACCCTAGAAACAGTAACAAAGCTGTTTACTGCTTCAATCAATGTTTTCGTTTTTAGCCTGTTTCGACAAAATGGGTATAAGTCTTGTCTAAACACTCCAAATTCAACCCGAACTCTTATAATTAGTCAAATGCATTGATGGTTACATATTTTGACCCTAGAAACAGTAACAAAGCTGTTTACTGCTTCAAATCAATGTTTTCTTCGGTGTTTAGCCTGTTTTCTGCTTAACCTGTTTTTGGATAAAACGGTTTAAGTGTTGTCGAAACACTCCAAATTCATCCCAAACTCAGTCAAATGCAATGGATTGTCACACATTCTGACCCTAGAAACAGTAACAAAGCTGTTTACTGCTTCAAATCAATGTTTTCTGGTTTTAGCCTGTTTCGGGACAAAATGGGTATAAGTCTTGTCTAAACACTCCAAATTCAACCTGAACTCTTATAATTAGTCAAATGCATTTGATTGTTACATATTTTGACCCTAGAAACAGTAACAAAGCTGTTTACTGCTTCGAATCAATGTTTTCGCTTTAGCCTGTTTTCTCGGTTTAAGCCTGTTTTGGGATAAAACGGGTTTAAGTGTTGTCGAAACACTCCAAATTCATCCCAAACTCTTACTATCAGTCAAATGCAATGCATTGTCACACATTCTGACCTTATAAACAGTAACAAAGCTGTTTACTGCTTCAAATCAATGTTTTCTGGTTTTAGCCTGTTTCTTGGGACAAAATGGGTATAAGTCTGTCTAAACACTCCAAATTCAACCCGAACTCTTATAATTAGTCAAATGCACAATTGTTACATATTTTGACCTTAGAAACAGTAACAAAGCTGGTTACTGCTTCGAATCAATGTTTTCTGCTTTAGCCTGTTTTCTCTGTTTAAGCCTTTTTGGGATAAAACGGGTTTAAGTGTTGTTGAAACACTCCAAATTCATCCCAAACTCTTACTATCAGTCAAATGCAATGCATTGTCACACATTCTGAGCCTAGAAACAGTAACAATGATGTTTACTGCTTCAAATCAATGTTTTCTCGGTTTTAGCCTGTTTCGGGACAAAATGGGTATAAGTCTTGTCTAAACACTCCAAATTCAACCCGAACTCTTATAATTAGTCAAATGCATTGAATTGTTACATATTTTGACCCTAGAAACAGTAACAAAGCTGTTTACTGCTTCGAATCAATGTTTTCTCGGTTTTAGCCTGTTTTCTCGGTTTAAGCCTCTTTGGGATAAAACGGTTTAAGTGTTGTTGAAACACTCCAAATTCATCCCAAACTCTTACTATCAGTCAAATGCAATGCATTGTCACACATTCTGACCCTATAAACAGTAACAAAGCTGTTTACTGCTTCAAATCAATGTTTTCTCGGTTTTAGCCCTGTTCTCGACAAAATGGGTATAAGTCTTGTCTAAACACTCCAAATTCAACCCGAACTCTTATAATTAGTCAAATGCATTGAATTGTTACATATTTTGACCTTAGAAACAGTAACAAAGCTGGTTACTGCTTCGAATCAATGTTTTCTCGGTTTTAGCCTGTTTTCTCTTTAAGCCTGTTTTGGGATAAAACGGGTTTAAGTGTTGTTGAAACACTCCAAATTCATCCCAAACTCTTACTATCAGTCAAATGCAATGCATTGTCACACATTCTGACCATAGAAACAGTAACAAAGCTGTTTACTGCTTCAAATCAATGTTTTCTCGGTTTTAGCCTATTTCGGGACAAAATGGGTATAAGTCTTATCTAAACACTCCATATTCAACCTGAACTCTTATAATTAGTCAAATTCATTGGATGATTACATATTTTGATCCTAGAAACAGTAACAAAGATGTTTACTGCTTCGAATCAATTTTTTCTCGGTTTTAGCCTGTTTTCTCGGTTTTAGCCTGTTTTGGGATAAAACGGGTTTAAGTGTTGTCGAAACACTCCAAATTCATCCCAAACTCTTACTATCAGTCAAATGCAATGCATTGTCACATATTTTGACCTTAGAAACAGTAACAAAGCTGTTTACTGCTTCAAATCAATGTTTTCTCGGTTTTAGCCTGTTTCGGGACAAAATGGGTATAAGTCTTGTCTAAACACTCCAAATTCAACCTGAACTCTTATAATTAGTCAAATGCATTGGATGGTTACATATTTTAACCTAGAATAAGTAACAAAGCTGTTTACTGCTTCAAATCAATGTTTTCTCGTTTTAGCCTGTTCTCGCTTTAGCCTGTTTTCTGTTTAAACCTGTTTTGGGATAAAACGGTTTAAGTGTTGTCGAAACACTCCAAATTCATCCCAAACTCTTACTATCAGTCAAATGCAATGGATTGTCACACATTCTGACCCTAGAAACAGTAACAAAGCTGTTTACTGCTTCAAATCAATGTTTTCTCGTTTTAGCCTGTTTCGACAAAATGGGTATAAGTCTTGTCTAAACACTCCAAATTCAACCTGAACTCTTATAATTAGTCAAATGCATTGGATGGTTACATATTTTGACCCTAGAAACAGTAACAAAGCTGTTTACTGCTTGAATCAATGTTTTCTGTTTTAGCCTGTTTTCTGCTTAAGCCTGTTTTGGGATAAAACGGGTTTAAGTGTTGTCGAAACACTCCAAATTCATCCCAAACTCTTACTATCAGTCAAATGCAATGCATTGTCACACATTCTGACCCTATAAACAGCTGTTTACTGCTTCAAATCAATGTTTTCTGGTTTTAGCCTGTTTCGGGACAAAATGGGTATAAGTCTTGTCTAAACACTCCAAATTCAACCCGAACTCTTATAATTAGTCAAATGCATTGAATTGTTACATATTTTGACCTTAGAAACAGTAACAAAGCTGTTTACTGCTTCGAATCAATGTTTTCTCGGTTTTAGCCTGTTTTCTCGGTTTAAGCCTGTTTTTGGATAAAACGGGTTTAAGTGTTGTCGAAACACTCCAAATTCATCCCAAACTCTTACTATCAGTCAAATGCAATGGATTGTCACACATTCTGAGCCTAGAAACAGTAACAATGCTGTTTACTGCTTCAAATCAATGTTTTCTCGGTTTTAGCCTGTTTCGGGACAAAATGGGTATAAGTCTTGTCTAAACACTCCAAATTCAACCTGAACTCTTATAACTAGTCAAATGCATTGGATGGTTACATATTTTGACCCTAGAAACAGTAACAAAGCTGTTTACTGCTTGAAATCAATGTTTTCTCGGTTTTAGCCTGTTTTCTCGGTTTAAGCCTGTTTTGGGATAAAACGGGTTTAAGAGTTGTTGAAACACTCCAAATTCATCCCAAACTCTTACTATCAGTCAAATGCAATGCATTGTCACACATTCGGACCCTATAAACAGTAACAAAGCTGTTTACTGCTTCAAATCAATGTTTTCTCGGTTTTAGCCTGTTTCGGGACAAAATGGGTATAAGTCTTGTCTAAACACTCCAAATTCAACCCGAACTCTTATAATTAGTCAAATGCATTGAATTGTTACATATTTTGACCTTAGAAACAGTAACAAAGCTGGTTACTGCTTCGAATCAATGTTTTCTCGGTTTTAGCCTGTTTTCTCTATTTAAGCCTGTTTTGGGATAAAACGTGTTTAAGTGTTCTTGAAACACTCCAAATTCATCCCAAACTCTTACTATCAGTCAAATGCAATGCATTGTCACATATTTTGACCCTAGAAACAGTAACAAAGCTGTTTACTGCTTCAAATCAATGTTTTCTCGGTTTTAGCCTGTTTCGGGACAAAATGGGTATAAGTCTTGTCTAAACACTCCAAATTCAACCCGAACTCTTATAATTAGTCAAATGCATTGAATTGTTACATATTTTGACCTTAGAAACAGTAACAAAGCTGTTTACTGCTTCGAATCAATGTTTTCTGGTTTTAGCCTGTTTTCTGGCTTAAGCCTGTTTTGGGATAAAACGGGTTTAAGTGTTGTCTAAACACTCCAAATTCATCCCAAACTCTTACTATCAGTCAAATGCAATGGATTGTCACACATTCTGACCCTAGAAACAGTAACAAAGCTGTTTACTGCTTCAAATCAATGTTTTCTGCTTTAGCCTGTTTCGGGACAAAATGGGTATAAGTCTTGTCTAAACACTCCAAATTCAACCTGAACTCTTATAATTAGTCAAATGCATTGATGTTACATATTTTGATCCTAGAAACAGTAACAAAGCTGTTTACTGCTTAATCAATTTTTTCTCGGTTTTAGCCTGTTTTCTCGCTTTAGCCTGTTGGATAAACGGTTTAAGTGTTGTCGAAACACTCCAAATTCATCCCAAACTCTTACTATCAGTCAAATGCAATGGATTGTCACACATTCTGACCCTAAAACAGTAACAAAGCTGTTTACTGCTTCAAATCAATGTTTTCTCGGTTTTAGCCTGTTTCGGACAAAATGGGTATAAGTCTTGTCTAAACACTCCAAATTCAACCCGAACTCTTATAATTAGTCAAATGCATTGAATTGTTACATATTTTGACCCTAGAAACAGTAACAAAGCTGGTTACTGCTTCGAATCAATGTTTTCTCGGTTTTAGCTGTTTTCTGCTTAAGCCTGTTTTGGGATAAAACGTGTTTAAGTGTTGTCAAACACTCCAAATTCATCCCAAACTCTTACTATCAGTCAAATGCAATGGATTGTCACACATTCTGACCCTATAAACAGTAACAAAGCTGTTTACTGCTTCAAATCAATGTTTTCTCGGTTTTAGCCTGTTTCGGGACAAAATGGGTATGTCTTGTCTAAACACTCCAAATTCAACCCGAACTCTTATAATTAGTCAAATGCATTGAATTGTTACATATTTGACCTTAGAAACAGTAACAAAGCTGGTTACTGCTTCGAATCAATGTTTTCTGTTTTAGCCTGTTTTTCTCTGTTTAAGCCCGTTTTGGGATAAAACGTGTTTAAGTGTTCAAACACTCCAAATTCATCCCAAACTCTTACTATCAGTCAAATGCAATGCATTGTCACACATTCTGACCCTATAAACAGTAACAAAGCTGTTTACTGCTTCAAATCAATGTTTTCTGGTTTTAGCCTGTTTCGGGACAAAATGGGTATAAGTCTTGTCTAAACACTCCAAATTCAACCCGAACTCTTATAATTAGTCAAATGCATTGAATTGTTACATATTTTGACCTTAGAAACAGTAACAAAGCTGGTTACTGCTTCAATCAATGTTTTCTGTTTTAGCCTGTTTTCTCTCGCTTAAGCCTGTTGGGATAAAACGTGTTTAAGTGTTCTCAAACACTCCAAATTCATCCCAAACTCTTACTATCAGTCAAATGCAATGCATTGTCACACATTCTGACCTAGAAACAGTAACAAAGCTGTTTACTGCTTCAAATCAATGTTTTCTCGGTTTTAGCCTGTTTCTGACAAAATGGGTATAAGTCTTGTCTAAACACTCCAAATTCAACCTGAACTCTTATAATTAGTCAAATGCATTGATTGTTACATATTTTGACCTTAGAAACAGTAACAAAGCTGTTTACTGCTTCGAATCAATGTTTTCGTTTTAGCCTCGTTTTCGTTTAAGCCTCTTTTGGGATAAAACGGGTTTAAGTGTTGTCAACACTCCAAATTCATCCCAAACTCTTACTATCAGTCAAATGCAATGCATTGTCACACATTCTGACCCTAGAAACAGTAACAAAGCTGTTTACTGCTTCAAATCAATGTTTTCTCGTTTTAGCCTGTTTCGGACAAAATGGGTAAGTCTTGTCTAAACACTCCAAATTCAACCCGAACTCTTATAATTAGTCAAATGCATTGAATTGTTACATATTTGACCCTTAAACAGTAACAAAGCTGTTTACTGCTTCGAATCAATGTTTTCTGGTTTTAGCCTGTTTTCCCTGCTTAAGCCTGTTTTGGGATAAAACGGGTTTAAGTGTTGTCTAAACACTCCAAATTCATCCCAAACTCTTACTATCAGTCAAATGCAATGCATTGTCACACATTCTGACCCTAGAAACAGTAACAAAGCTGTTTACTGCTTCAAATCAATGTTTTCGCTTTAGCCTCTATTTCTGACAAAATGGGTATAAGTCTTGTCTAAACACTCCAAATTCAACCTGAACTCTTATAATTAGTCAAATGCATTGAATTGTTACATATTTTGACCTTAGAAACAGTAACAAAGCTGGTTTACTGCTTCGAATCAATGTTTTCTAGGTTTTAGCCTGTTTTCCTGCTAAGCCTCGTTTTGGGATAAAACGGGTTTAAGTTGTTGTCAAACACTCCAAATTCATCCCAAACTCTTACTATCAGTCAAATGCAATGGATTGTCACACATTCTGACCCTAGAAACAGTAACAAAGCTGTTTACTGCTTCAAATCAATGTTTTTCTCTGTTTTCTCGCTTTAGCCTTGTTTTCTGCTTAAACCTGTTTTGGATAAACGGGTTTAAGTGTTGTCGAAACACTCCAAATTCATCCCAAACTCTTACTATCAGTCAAATGCAATGGATTGTCACACATTCTGACCTAGAAACAGTAACAAAGCTGTTTACTGCTTCAAATCAATGTTTTCTGCTTTAGCCTGTTTCGGGACAAAATGGGTATAAGTCTTGTCTAAACACTCCAAATTCAACCTGAACTCTTATAATTAGTCAAATGCATTGATTGTTACATATTTTGACCCTAGAAACAGTAACAAAGCTGTTTACTGCTTCAAATCAATGTTTTCTCTGTTTTAGCCTGTTTTCTGCTTAGCCTGTTTGGGATAAACGGGTTTAAGTGTTGTTAAACACTCCAAATTCATCCCAAACTACTATCAGTCAAATGCAATGCATTGTCACACATTCTGACCCTAGAAACAGTAACAAAGCTGTTTACTGCTTCAAATCAATGTTTTCTGCTTTAGCCTGTTTCTGACAAAATGGGTATAAGTCTTGTCTAAACACTCCAAATTCAACCCGAACTCTTATAATTAGTCAAATGCATTGAATTGTTATATTTTGACCTAGAAACAGTAACAAAGCTGTTTACTGCTTCAAATCAATGTTTTCTGCTTAGCCTGTTTGACAAAATGGGTATAAGTCTGTCTAAACACTCCAAATTCAACCTGAACTCTTATAATTAGTCAAATGCATTGTGTTACATATTTTGACCCTAGAAACAGTAACAAAGCTGTTTACTGCTTCAAATCAATGTTTTCTGTTTTAGCCTGTTTTCTGGCTAAGCTGTTTTGGGAAACGGTTAAAGTGTTTTCTAAACACTCCAAATTCATCCCAAACTCTTACTATCAGTCAAATGCAATGCATTGTCACACATTCTCTTCCTTATAAACAGTAACAAAGCTGTTTACTGCTTCAAATCAATGTTTTCTGCTTTTAGCCTGTTTGGGACAAAATGGGTATAAGTCTTGTCTAAACACTCCAAATTCAACCCGAACTCTTATAATTAGTCAAATGCATTGAATTGTTACATATTTTGACCTTAGAAACAGTAACAAAGCTGGTTACTGCTTCGAATCAATGTTTTCTCGGTTTTAGCCTCTGCTTTCTGTTTGATAAAGTTTAAGTGTTGTCTGAAACACTCCAAATTCATCCCAAACTCTTACTATCAGTCAAATGCAATGGATTGTCACACATTCTGAGCCTAGAAACAGTAACAAAGCTGTTTACTGCTTCAAATCAATGTTTTCTGCTTTAGCCTGTTTCTGGACAAAATGGGTATAAGTCTTGTCTAAACACTCCAAATTCAACCTGAACTCTTATAATTAGTCAAATGCATTGATGGTTACATATTTTGACCCTAGAAACAGTAACAAAGCTGTTTACTGCTTGAATCAATGTTTTCTCGGTTTTAGCCTGTTTTCTAAGCCTGCTTGGGATAAAACGGGTTTAAGTGTTGTCGAAACACTCCAAATTCATCCCAAACTCTTACTATCAGTCAAATGCAATGCATTGTCACACATTCTGACCCTATAAACAGTAACAAAGCTGTTTACTGCTTCAAATCAATGTTTTCTCGCTTTTAGCCTGTTTCGGGACAAAATAGGTATAAGTCTTGTCTAAACACTCCAAATTCAACCCGAACTCTTATAATTAGTCAAATGCATTGAATTGTTACATATTTTGACTCTAGAAACAGTAACAAAGCTGGTTACTGCTTCGAATCAATGTTTTCTGTTTTAGCCTGTTTTCTCGGTTTAAGCCTGTCTTGGGATAAAACGTGGTTTAAGTGTTGTCAAACACTCCAAATTCATCCCAAACTCTTACAATTAGTCAAATGCAATGGATTGTCACATATTCTGACCCTAGAAACAGTAACAAAGCTGTTTACTGCTTCAAATCAATGTTTTCTCGGTTTTAGCCTGTTTCGGGACAAAATGGGTATAAGTCTTGTCTAAACACTCCAAATTCAACCCGAACTCTTATAATTAGTCAAATGCATTGAATTGTTACATATTTTGACCCTAGAAACAGTAACAAAGCTGTTTACTGCTTCGAATCAATGTTTTCTCGGTTTTAGCCTGTTTTTCCTTAAGCCTGTTTTGGGATAAACATTTTGTTTAATTTGAAACACTCCAAATTCATCCCAAACTCTTACTATCAGTCAAATGCAATGCATTGTCACACATTCTGACCATAGAAACAGTAACAAAGCTGTTTACTGCTTCAAATCAATGTTTTCTCGGTTTTAGCCTGTTTCGGACAAAATGGGTATAAGTCTTGTCTAAACACTCCAAATTCAACCCGAACTCTTATAATTAGTCAAATGCATTGATTGTTACATATTTGATCCTAGAAACAGTAACAAAGCTGTTTACTGCTTCGAATCAATGTTTTCTCGTTTTAGCCTGTTTTCCTGCTTTAGCCTGTTTTGGGATAAAACGGGTTTAAGTGTTGTCGAAACACTCCAAATTCATCCCAAACTCTTACTATCAGTCAAATGCAATGGATTGTCACATATTCTGACCCTAAAAACAGTAACAAAGCTGTTTACTGCTTCAAATCAATGTTTTCTGGTTTTAGCCTGTTTCTGGACAAAATGGGTATAAGTCTTGTCTAAACACTCCAAATTCAACCGAACTCTTAAAGTCAAATGCATGAATTGTTACATATTTTGACCCTAGAAACAGTAACAAAGCTGTTTACTGCTTCGAATCAATGTTTTCTGCTTTAGCCTGTTTTCCGTTTAGTTCGTTGATAAAACGTGGGTTTGTTCTCAAACACTCCAAATTCATCCCAAACTCTTACTATCAGTCAAATGCAATGCATTGTCACACATTCTGACCCTATAAACAGTAACAAAGCTGTTTACTGCTTCAAATCAATGTTTTCTGCTTTAGCCTGTTTCTGACAAAATGGGTATAAGTCTTGTCTAAACACTCCAAATTCAACCCGAACTCTTATAATTAGTCAAATGCATTGAATTGTTACATATTTTGACCTTAGAAACAGTAACAAAGCTGGTTACTGCTTCGAATCAATGTTTTCTCGGTTTTAGCCTGTTTTCTCGGTTTAAGCCTGTTTTGGGATAAAACGGGTTTAAGTGTTCTGAAACACTCCAAATTCATCCCAAACTCTTACTATCAGTCAAATGCAATGCATTGTCACACATTCTGACCCTATAAACAGTAACAAAGCTGTTTACTGCTTCAAATCAATGTTTTCTCGGTTTTAGCCTGTTTCGGGACAAAATGGGTATAAGTCTTGTCTAAACACTCCAAATTCAACCCGAACTCTTATAATTAGTCAAATGCATTGAATTGTTACATATTTTGACCTTAGAAACAGTAACAAAGCTGGTTACTGCTTCGAATCAATGTTTTCTCGGTTTTAGCCTGTTTTCTCTGTTTAAGCCTGTTTTGGGATAAAACGTGTTTAAGTGTTCTTGAAACACTCCAAATTCATCCCAAACTCTTACTATCAGTCAAATGCAATGCATTGTCACACATTCTGACCCTAGAAACAGTAACAAAGCTGTTTACTGCTTCAAATCAATGTTTTCTCGGTTTTAGCCTGTTTCGGGACAAAATGGGTATAAGTCTTGTCTAAACACTCCAAATTCAACCCGAACTCTTATAATTAGTCAAATGCATTGAATTGTTACATATTTTGACCCTAGAAACAGTAACAAAGCTGTTTACTGCTTCGAATCAATGTTTTCTCGGTTTTAGCCTGTTTTCTCGGTTTAAGCCTGTTTTGGGATAAAACGGGTTTAAGTGTTGTCTAAACACTCCAAATTCATCCCAAACTCTTACTATCAGTCAAATGCAATGCATTGTCACACATTCTGACCCTATAAACAGTAACAAAGCTGTTTACTGCTTCAAATCAATGTTTTCTGCTTTTAGCCTGTTTCTGACAAAATGGGTATAAGTCTTGTCTAAACACTCCAAATTCAACCCGAACTCTTATAATTAGTCAAATGCATTGAATTGTTACATATTTTGACCTTAGAAACAGTAACAAAGCTGTTTACTGCTTCGAATCAATGTTTTCTGGTTTTAGCCTGTTTTCCTGCTTAAGCCTGTTTTGGGATAACACTAAGTGTTGTCTAAACACTCCAAATTCATCCCAAACTCTTACATTAGTCAAATGCAATGCATTGTCACACATTCTGACCCTAGAAACAGTAACAAAGCTGTTTACTGCTTCAAATCAATGTTTTCTCGTTTTATTTCTCGGACAAAATGGGTATAAGTCTTGTCTAAACACTCCAAATTCAACCTGAACTCTTATAATTAGTCAAATGCATTGAATTGTTACATATTTTGACCTTAGAAACAGTAACAAAGCTGTTTACTGCTTCGAATCAATGTTTTCTCGGTTTTAGCCTGTTTTCTCTGCTTTAGCCTGTTTTGGGATAAAACGGTTTAAGTGTTGTCGAAACACTCCAAATTCATCCCAAACTCTTACTATCAGTCAAATGCAATGGATTGTCACACATTCTGACCCTAGAAACAGTAACAAAGCTGTTTACTGCTTCAAATCAATGTTTTCTCGGTTTTAGCTGTTTTCTGCTTTAGCCTGTTTCTGCTTAAACCTGTTTTGATAAAACGGGTTTAAGTGTTGTCTAAACACTCCAAATTCATCCCAAACTCTTACTATCAGTCAAATGCAATGGATTGTCACACATTTGAGCCTAGAAACAGTAACAAAGCTGTTTACTGCTTCAAATCAATGTTTTCTCGGTTTTAGCCTGTTTCGGGACAAAATGGGTATAAGTCTTGTCTAAACACTCCAAATTCAACCTGAACTCTTATAATTAGTCAAATGCATTGATGGTTACATATTTTGACCCTAGAAACAGTAACAAAGCTGTTTACTGCTTCAAATCAATGTTTTCTCGGTTTTAGCCTGTTTTCTGCTTAAGCCCTGCTTTGGGATAAACGGGTTTAAGTGTTGTCAAACACTCCAAATTCATCCCAAACTCTTACTATCAGTCAAATGCAATGCATTGTCACACATTCTGACCCTAGAAACAGTAACAAAGCTGTTTACTGCTTCAAATCAATGTTTTCTCGGTTTTAGCCTGTTTCAGGACAAAATGGGTATAAGTCTTGTCTAAACACTCCAAATTCAACCCGAACTCTTATAATTAGTCAAATGCATTGAATTGTTATATATTTTGACCCTAGAAACAGTAACAAAGCTGTTTACTGCTTCGAATCAATGTTTTCTCGGTTTTAGCCTGTTTCGTGACAAAATGGGTATAAGTCTTGTCTAAACACTCCAAATTCAACCTGAACTCTTATAATTAGTCAAATGCATTGGATTGTTACATATTTTGACCCTAGAAACAGTAACAAAGCTGTTTACTGCTTCGAATCAATGTTTTCTCGGTTTTAGCCTGTTTTCTCGGTTTAAGCCTGTTTTGGGATGGGTTTAAGTGTTGTCGAAACACTCCAAATTCATCCCAAACTCTTACTATCAGTCAAATGCAATGCATTGTCACACATTCTGACCCTATAAACAGTAACAAAGCTGTTTACTGCTTCAAATCAATGTTTTCTCGGTTTTAGCCTCTTTCGGACAAATGGGTATAAGTCTTGTCTAAACACTCCAAATTCAACCCGAACTCTTATAATTAGTCAAATGCATTGAATTGTTACATATTTTGACCTTAGAAACAGTAACAAAGCTGTTTACTGCTTCAATCAATGTTTTTTCTGCTTTTAGCCTGTTTTCTGCTTAAGCCTGTTTTGGATAAAACGGGTTTAAGTGTTGTCGAAACACTCCAAATTCATCCCAAACTCTTACTATCAGTCAAATGCAATGGATTGTCACACATTCTGACCCTAGAAACAGTAACAAAGCTGTTTACTGCTTCAAATCAATGTTTTCTCGGTTTTAGCCTGTTTCGGGACAAAATGGGTATAAGTCTTGTCTAAACACTCCAAATTCAACCTGAACTCTTATAATTAGTCAAATGCATTGATTGTTACATATTTTGACCCTAGAAACAGTAACAAAGCTGTTTACTGCTTGAAATCAATGTTTTCTCGGTTTTAGCATGTTTTCTCGGTTTAAGCCTGTTTTGGGATAAAACGGGTTTAAGAGTTGTCGAAACACTCCAAATTCATCCCAAACTCTTACTATCAGTCAAATGCAATGCATTGTCACACATTCTATAAACAGTAACAAAGCTGTTTACTGCTTCAAATCAATGTTTTCTCGGTTTTAGCCTGTTTCGGGACAAAATGGGTATAAGTCTTGTCTAAACACTCCAAATTCAACCCGAACTCTTATAATTAGTCAAATGCATTGAATTGTTACATATTTTGACCTTAGAAACAGTAACAAAGCTGGTTACTGCTTCGAATCAATGTTTTCTCGGTTTTAGCCTGTTTTCTCTGTTTAAGCCTGTTTTGGGATAAAACGTGTTTAAGTGTTCTTGAAACACTCCAAATTCATCCCAAACTCTTACTATCAGTCAAATGCAATGCATTGTCACATATTTTGACCCTAGAAACAGTAACAAAGCTGTTTACTGCTTCAAATCAATGTTTTCTCGGTTTTAGCCTGTTTCGGGACAAAATGGGTATAAGTCTTGTCTAAACACTCCAAATTCAACCCGAACTCTTATAATTAGTCAAATGCATTGAATTGTTACATATTTTGACCTTAGAAACAGTAACAAAGCTGGTTACTGCTTCGAATCAATGTTTTCTAGGTTTTAGCCTGTTTTCCCGGTTTAAGCCTGTTTTGGGATAAAACGGGTTTAAGTGTTGTTGAAACACTCCAAATTCATCCCAAACTCTTACTATCAGTCAAATGCAATGCATTGTCACACATTCTGACCCTAGAAACAGTAACAAAGCTGTTTACTGCTTCAAATCAATGTTTTCTCGGTTTTAGCCTGTTTCGGGACAAAATGGGTATAAGTCTTGTCTAAACACTCCAAATTCAACCTGAACTCTTATAATTAGTCAAATGCATTGATTGTTACATATTTTGATCCTAGAAACAGTAACAAAGCTGTTTACTGCTTCGAATCAATGTTTTCTCGGTTTTAGCCTGTTTTCTCGGTTTTAGCCTGTTTTGGGATAAACGGGTTTAAGTGTTGTCGAAACACTCCAAATTCATCCCAAACTCTTACTATCAGTCAAATGCAATGCATTGTCACATATTTGACCTTAGAAACAGTAACAAAGCTGTTTACTGCTTCAAATCAATGTTTTCTCGGTTTTAGCTTTTTCGACAAAATGGGTATAAGTCTTGTCTAAACACTCCAAATTCAACCTGAACTCTTATAATTAGTCAAATGCATTGGATGGTTACATATTTTGACCCTAGAAACAGTAACAAAGCTGTTTACTGCTTCAAATCAATGTTTTCTCGGTTTTAGCCTGTTTTCTGTTTTAGCCTGTTTCTGGTTTAAACCTGTTTTTGGATAAAACGGGTTTAAGTGTTGTCGAAACACTCCAAATTCATCCCAAACTCTTACTATCAGTCAAATGCAATGGATTGTCACATATTCTGACCCTATAAACAGTAACAAAGCTGTTTACTGCTTCAAATCAATGTTTTCTCGTTTTAGCCTGTTTCGGGACAAAATGGGTATAAGTCTTGTCTAAACACTCCAAATTCAACCCGAACTCTTATAATTAGTCAAATGCATTGAATTGTTACATATTTTGACCTTAGAAACAGTAACAAAGCTGGTTACTGCTTCGAATCAATGTTTTCTCGGTTTTAGCCTGTTTTCTTGGTTTTAGCCTGTTTTGGATAAAACGGGTTTAAGTGTTGTCGAAACACTCCAAATTCATCCCAAACTCTTACTATCAGTCAAATGCAATGGATTGTCACACATTCTGAGCCTAGAAACAGTAACAAAGCTGTTTACTGCTTCAAATCAATGTTTTCTCGGTTTTAGCCTGTTTCGGGACAAAATGGGTATAAGTCTTGTCTAAACACTCCAAATTCAACCTGAACTCTTATAATTAGTCAAATGCATTGGATGGTTACATATTTGACCTAGAAACAGTAACAAAGCTGTTTACTGCTTGAATCAATGTTTTCTCGGTTTTAGCCTGTTTTCTCGCTTAAGCCTGTTTTGGGATAAAACGGGTTTAAGTGTTGTTGAAACACTCCAAATTCATCCCAAACTCTTACTATCAGTCAAATGCAATGCATTGTCACACATTCTGACCCTATAAACAGTAACAAAGCTGTTTACTGCTTCAAATCAATGTTTTCTCGGTTTTAGCCTGTTTCGGGACAAAATGGGAATAAGTCTTGTCTAAACACTCCAAATTCAACCCGAACTCTTATAATTAGTCAAATGCATTGAATTGTTACATATTTTGACCTTAGAAACAGTAACAAAGCTGGTTACTGCTTCGAATCAATGTTTTCTCGGTTTTAGCCTGTTTTCTCTATTTAAGCCTGTTTTGGGATAAAACGTGTTTAAGTGTTGTTGAAACACTCCAAATTCATCCCAAACTCTTACTATCAGTCAAATGCAATGCATTGTCACACATTCTGACCCTAGAAACAGTAACAAAGCTGTTTACTGCTTCAAATCAATGTTTTCTCGGTTTTAGCCTGTTTCGGGACAAAATGGGTATAAGTCTTGTCTAAACACTCCAAATTCAACCCGAACTCTTATAATTAGTCAAATGCATTGAATTGTTACATATTTTGACCTTAGAAACAGTAACAAAGCTGGTTACTGCTTCGAATCAATGTTTTCTAGGTTTTAGCCTGTTTTCCCGGTTTAAGCCTGTTTTGGGATAACACGGGTTTAATTGTTGTCTAAACACTCCAAATTCATCCCAAACTCTTAGCATTAGTCAAATGCAATGCATTGTCACACATTCTGACCATAGAAACAGTAACAAAGCTGTTTACTGCTTCAAATTAATGTTTTCTCGGTTTTAGCCTATTTCGGGACAAAATGGGTATAAGTCTTATCTAAACACTCCATATTCAACCTGAACTCTTATAATTAGTCAAATTCATTGGATGATTACATATTTTGATCCTAGAAACAGTAACAAAGATGTTTACTGCTTCGAATCAATTTTTTCTCGGTTTTAGCCTGTTTTCACGGTTTTAGCCTGTTTTGGGATAAAACGGGTTTAAGTGTTGTCGAAACACTCCAAATTCATCCCAAACTCTTACTATCAGTCAAATGCAATGCATTGTCACATATTTTGACCTTAGAAACAGTAACAAAGCTGTTTACTGCTTCGAATCAATGTTTTCTCGTTTTTAGCTTATTTCGGGACAAAATGGGGAAAAGTCTAGTCTAAACACTCAAAATTCAACCTGAACTCTTATAATTAGTCAAATGCATTGGATGGTTACATATTTTAACCCTAGAATAAGTAACAAAGCTGTTTACTGCTTCAAATCAATGTTTTCTCGGTTTTAGCCTGTTTTCTCGGTTTTAGCCTGTTTTCTCTGTTTAACCTGTTTTTGGATAAAACGGGTTTAAGTGTTGTCGAAACACTCCAAATTCATCCCAAACTCTTACTATCAGTCAAATGCAATGGATTGTCACACATTCTGACCCTAGAAACAGTAACAAAGCTGTTTACTGCTTCAAATCAATGTTTTCTCGCTTTAGCCTGTTTCGGGACAAAATGGGTATAAGTCTTGTCTAAACACTCCAAATTCAACCCGAACTCTTATAATTAGTCAAATGCATTGAATTGTTACATATTTTGACCTTAGAAACAGTAACAAAGCTGTTTACTGCTTCGAATCAATGTTTTCTCGTTTTTAGCTTATTTCGGGACAAAATGGGTATAAGTCTTGTCTAAACACTCCAAATTCAACCTGAACTCTTATAATTAGTCAAATGCATTGATGGTTACATATTTTGATCCTAGAATAAGTAACAAAGCTGTTTACTGCTTCAAATCAATGTTTTCTCGGTTTTAGCCTGTTTCTGCTTTAGCCTGTTTTCTGGTTTAAACCTGTTTTTGGATAAAACGGGTTTAAGTGTTGTCGAAACACTCCAAATTCATCCCAAACTCTTACTATCAGTCAAATGCAATGGATTGTCACATATTCTGACCCTAGAAACAGTAACAAAGCTGTTTACTGCTTCAAATCAATGTTTTCTCGGTTTTAGCCTGTTTCGGGACAAAATGGGTATAAGTCTTGTCTAAACACTCCAAATTCAACCCGAACTCTTATAATTAGTCAAATGCATTGAATTGTTACATATTTTGACCCTAGAAACAGTAACAAAGCTGTTTACTGCTTCGAATCAATGTTTTCTCGGTTTTAGCCTGTTTTCTCGGTTTAAGCCTGTTTAGGATAAAACGGGTTTAAGTGTTGTCTAAACACTCCAAATTCATCCCAAACTCTTACTATCAGTCAAATGCAATGGATTGTCACAATTCTGACCCTAGAAACAGTAACAAAGCTGTTTACTGCTTGAATCAATGTTTTCTCGGTTTTAGCCTGTTTTCTCTTAAGCCTGTTTTGGGATAAAACGTGTTTAAGTGTTGTTGAAACACTCCAAATTCATCCCAAACTCTTACTATCAGTCAAATGCAATGCATTGTCACACATTCTGACCCTAGAAACAGTAACAAAGCTGTTTACTGCTTCAAATCAATGTTTTCTCGGTTTTAGCCTGTTTCGGGACAAAATGGGTATAAGTCTTGTCTAAACACTCCAAATTCATCCCAAACTCTTACTATCAGTCAAATGCAATGCATTGTCACACATTCTGACCCTAGAAACAGTAACAAAGCTGTTTACTGCTTCGAATCAATGTTTTCTCGGTTTTAGCCTGTTTTCTGCAGGTGTTGTGGGATAAAACGTGTTTGTGTAAACACTCCAAATTCATCCCAAACTCTTATATTAGTCAAATGCAATGCATTGTCACACATTTTGACCCTAGAAACAGTAACAAAGCTGTTTACTGCTTCGAATCAATGTTTTCTCGTTTTAGCCTGTTTTCTCGCTAAGCCTGTTTTGGGATAAAACGGTTTAAGTGTTGTCAAACACTCCAAATTCATCCCAAACTCTTACTATCAGTCAAATGCAATGCATTGTCACATATTTTGACCTTAGAAACAGTAACAAAGCTGTTTACTGCTTCAATCAATGTTTTCTCGGTTTTAGCTTTTCGGGACAAAATGGGTATAAGTCTTGTCTAAACACTCCAAATTCAACCTGAACTCTTATAATTAGTCAAATGCATTGGATGGTTACATATTTTGACCCTAGAAACAGTAACAAAGCTGTTTACTGCTTCAAATCAATGTTTTTCTAGCCTGTTTTCTGTTTTAGCCTGTTTTCGGTTTAAACCTGTTTTGGATAAAACGGGTTTAAGTGTTGTCGAAACACTCCAAATTCATCCCAAACTCTTACTATCAGTCAAATGCAATGCATTGTCACACATTCTGACCCTAGAAACAGTAACAAAGCTGTTTACTGCTTCAAATCAATGTTTTCTCGGTTTTAGCCTGTTTCGGGACAAAATGGGTATAAGTCTTGTCTAAACACTCCAAATTCAACCTGAACTCTTATAATTAGTCAAATGCATTGGATTGTTACATATTTTGACCCTAGAAACAGTAACAAAGCTGTTTACTGCTTGAATCAATGTTTTCTGTTTTAGCCTGTTTTCTCGGTTTAAGCCTGTTTTGGGATAAACGGGTTTAAGTGTTGTTGAAACACTCCAAATTCATCCCAAACTCTTACTATCAGTCAAATGCAATGCATTGTCACACATTCTGACCCTAGAAACAGTAACAAAGCTGTTTACTGCTTCAAATCAATGTTTTCTCGGTTTTAGCCTGTTTCGGACAAAATGGGTATAAGTCTTGTCTAAACACTCCAAATTCAACCCGAACTCTTATAATTAGTCAAATGCATTGAATTGTTACATATTTTGACCTTAGAAACAGTAACAAAGCTGGTTACTGCTTCGAATCAATGTTTTCTCGGTTTTAGCCTGTTTTCTGCTTAAGCCTGTTTTTGGATAAAACGGGTTTAAGTGTTGTCGAAACACTCCAAATTCATCCCAAACTCTTACTATCAGTCAAATGCAATGGATTGTCACACATTCTGACCCTAGAAACAGTAACAAAGCTGTTTACTGCTTCAAATCAATGTTTTCTCGGTTTTAGCCTGTTTCGGGACAAAATGGGTATAAGTCTTGTCTAAACACTCCAAATTCAACCTGAACTCTTATAATTAGTCAAATGCATTGGATGGTTACATATTTTGACCCTAGAAACAGTAACAAAGCTGTTTACTGCTTGAATCAATGTTTTCTCGGTTTTAGCCTGTTTTCTGCTTAAGCCTGTTTTGGGATAAAACGGGTTTAAGTGTTGTTGAAACACTCCAAATTCATCCCAAACTCTTACTATCAGTCAAATGCAATGCATTGTCACACATTCTGACCCTATAAACAGTAACAAAGCTGTTTACTGCTTCAAATCAATGTTTTCTCGGTTTTAGCCTGTTTCGGGACAAAATGGGATAAGTCTTGTCTAAACACTCCAAATTCAACCTGAACTCTTATAATTAGTCAAATGCATTGAATTGTTACATATTTTGACCTTAGAAACAGTAACAAAGCTGTTTACTGCTTCGAATCAATGTTTTCTCGGTTTTAGCCTGTTTTCTCTATTTAAGCCTGTTTTGGGATAAAACGGGTTTAAGTGTTGTTGAAACACTCCAAATTCATCCCAAACTCTTACTATCAGTCAAATGCAATGCATTGTCACATATTCTGACCCTAAAAACAGTAACAAAGCTGTTTACTGCTTCAAATCAATGTTTTCTCGGTTTTAGCCTGTTTCGGGACAAAATGGGTATAAGTCTTGTCTAAACACTCCAAATTCAACCCGAACTCTTATAATTAGTCAAATGCATTGAATTGTTACATATTTTGACCTTAGAAACAGTAACAAAGCTGGTTACTGCTTCGAATCAATGTTTTCTCGGTTTTAGCCTGTTTTCCAGTTTAAGCCTGTTTTGGGATAAAACGGGTTTAAGTGTTGTCTAAACACTCCAAATTCATCCCAAACTCTTACTATTAGTCAAATGCAATGCATTGTCACACATTCTGACCATAGAAACAGTAACAAAGCTGTTTACTGCTTCAAATCAATGTTTTCTCGGTTTTAGCCTATTTCGGGACAAAATGGGTATAAGTCTTGTCTAAACACTCCAAATTCAACCTGAACTCTTATAATTAGTCAAATGCATTGGATGTTACATATTTTGACCCTAGAAACAGTAACAAAGATGTTTACTGCTTCGAATCAATTTTTCTCGGTTTTAGCCTGTTTTCTCGGCTTTAGCCTGTTTTGGGATAAAACGGGTTTAAGTGTTGTCGAAACACTCCAAATTCATCCCAAACTCTTACTATCAGTCAAATGCAATGCATTGTCACATATTCTGACCTTAGAAACAGTAACAAAGCTGTTTACTGCTTCGAATCAATGTTTTCTCGTTTTTAGCTTGTTTCGGGACAAAATGGGAAAAGTCTTGTCTAAACACTCCAAATTCAACCTGAACTCTTATAATTAGTCAAATGCATTGGATTGTTACATATTTTGACCCTAGAAACAGTAACAAAGCTGTTTACTGCTTCAAATCAATGTTTTCTCGGTTTTAGCCTGTTTTCGTAGCCTGTTTTCTGGTTTAAACCTGTTTTTGGATAAAACGGGTTTAAGTGTTGTCGAAACACTCCAAATTCATCCCAAACTCTTACTATCAGTCAAATGCAATGGATTGTCACATATTCTGACCCTAAAACAGTAACAAAGCTGTTTACTGCTTCAAATCAATGTTTTCTCGGTTTTAGCCTGTTTCGGGACAAAATGGGTATAAGTCTTGTCTAAACACTCCAAATTCAACCGAACTCTTATAATTAGTCAAATGCATTGAATTGTTACATATTTTGACCTTAGAAACAGTAACAAAGCTGGTTACTGCTTCGAATCAATGTTTTCTGGTTTTAGCCTGTTTTCTGGTTTAAGCCTGTTTTGGGATAAACGGGTTTAAGTGTTGTCTAAACACTCCAAATTCATCCCAAACTCTTACTATTAGTCAAATGCAATGCATTGTCACACATTCTGACCCTAGAAACAGTAACAAAGCTGTTTACTGCTTCAAATCAATGTTTTCTCGGTTTTAGCCTATTTCGGGACAAAATGGGTATAAGTCTTGTCTAAACACTCCAAATTCAACCTGAACTCTTATAATTAGTCAAATGCATTGATTGTTACATATTTTGATCTAGAAACAGTAACAAAGATGTTTACTGCTTCGAATCAATTTTTCTCGGTTTTAGCCTGTTTTCTCGGTTTAGCCTGTTTTGGGATAAAACGGGTTTAAGTGTTGTCGAAACACTCCAAATTCATCCCAAACTCTTACTATCAGTCAAATGCAATGCATTGTCACACATTTGACCCTAGAAACAGTAACAAAGCTGTTTACTGCTTGAATCAATGTTTTCTCGTTTTTAGCTTATTTCGGGACAAAATGGGTAAAAGTCTGTCTAAACACTCCAAATTCAACCTGAACTCTTATAATTAGTCAAATGCATTGATTGTTACATATTTTAACCCTAGAAACAGTAACAAAGCTGTTTACTGCTTCAAATCAATGTTTTCTCGGTTTTAGCCTGTTTTCTGCTTTAGCCTGTTTTCTTGGTTTAAACCTGTTTTGATAAACGGGTTTAAGTGTTGTCGAAACACTCCAAATTCATCCCAAACTCTTACTATCAGTCAAATGCAATGGATTGTCACATATTCTGACCCTAAAAACAGTAACAAAGCTGTTTACTGCTTCAAATCAATGTTTTCTCGTTTTAGCCTGTTTCGGGACAAAATGGGTATAAGTCTTGTCTAAACACTCCAAATTCAACCCGAACTCTTATAATTAGTCAAATGCATTGAATTGTTACATATTTTGACCTTAGAAACAGTAACAAAGCTGTTTACTGCTTCGAATCAATGTTTTCTCGTTTTTAGCTTATTTCGGGACAAAATGGGTATGAGTCTTGTCTAAACACTCAAAATTCAACCTGAACTCTTATAATTAGTCAAATGCATTGGATGGTTACATATTTTAACCCTAGAATAAGTAACAAAGCTGTTTACTGCTTCAAATCAATGTTTTCTCGGTTTTAGCCTGTTTCTCGGTTTTAGCCTGTTTTCTGGTTAAACCTGTTTTGGATAAAACGGGTTTAAGTGTTGTCGAAACACTCCAAATTCATCCCAAACTCTTACTATCAGTCAAATGCAATGGATTGTCACATATTCTGACCCTAAAAACAGTAACAAAGCTGTTTACTGCTTCAAATCAATGTTTTCTTGGTTTTAGCCTGTTTCGGGACAAAATGGGTATAAGTCTTGTCTAAACACTCCAAATTCAACCCGAACTCTTATAATTAGTCAAATGCATTGAATTGTTACATATTTTGACCCTAGAAACAGTAACAAAGCTGTTTACTGCTTCGAATCAATGTTTTCTCGGTTTTAGCCTGTTTTCTCGGTTTAAGCCTGTTATAGGATAAAACGGGTTTAAGTGTTGTCTAAACACTCCAAATTCATCCCAAACTCTTATAAGTTGTCAAATGCAATGGATTGTCACACATTCTGACCCTAGAAACAGTAACAAAGCTGTTTACTGCTTTGAATCAATGTTTTCTCGGTTTTAGCCTGTTTTCTCGGTTTAAGCCTGTTTTGGGATAAAACGTGTTTAAGTGTTGTTGAAACACTCCAAATTCATCCCAAACTCTTACTATCAGTCAAATGCAATGCATTGTCACACATTCTGACCCTATAAACAGTAACAAAGCTGTTTACTGCTTCAAATCAATGTTTTCTCGGTTTTAGCCTGTTTCGGGACAAAATGGGTATAAGTCTTGTCTAAACACTCCAAATTCAACCCGAACTCTTATAATTAGTCAAATGCAATGCATTGTCACACATTCTGACCCTATAAACAGTAACAAAGATGTTTACTGCTTGAATCAATTTTTTCTCGTTTTAGCCTGTTTTCTCGGTTTAAGCCTGTTGTGGGATAAAACGTGTTTAAGTGTTGTTGAAACACTCCAAATTCATCCCAAACTCTTACTATCAGTCAAATGCAATGCATTGTCACACATTCTGACCCTATAAACAGTAACAAAGATGTTTACTGCTTCGAATCAATTTTTTCTCGGTTTTAGCCTGTTTTCTCGGTTTAAGCCTGTTGTGGATAAAACGTGTTTAAGTGTTGTTGAAACACTCCAAATTCATCCCAAACTCTTACTATCAGTCAAATGCAATGCATTGTCACATATTTTGACCTTAGAAACAGTAACAAAGCTGTTTACTGCTTCGAATCAATGTTTTCTCGTTTTTAGCTTATTTCGGGACAAAATGGGGAAAAGTCTAGTCTAAACACTCCAAATTCAACCTGAACTCTTATAATTAGTCAAATGCATTGGATGGTTACATATTTTGACCCTAGAATAAGTAACAAAGCTGTTTACTGCTTCAAATCAATGTTTTCTCGGTTTTAGCCTGTTTTCTCGGTTTTAGCCTGTTTTCTTGGTTTAAACCTGTTTTTGATAAAACGGGTTTAAGTGTTGTCGAAAAACTCCAAATTCATCCCAAACTCTTACTATCAGTCAAATGCAATGGATTGTCACATATTCTGACCCTAAAACAGTAACAAAGCTGTTTACTGCTTCAAATCAATGTTTTCGCTTTTAGCCTGTTTCGGGACAAAATGGGTATAAGTCTTGTCTAAACACTCCAAATTCAACGAACTCTTATAATTAGTCAAATGCATTGAATTGTTACATATTTTGACCTTAGAAACAGTAACAAAGCTGTTTACTGCTTCGAATCAATGTTTTCTCGTTTTTAGCTTATTTCGGGACAAAATGGGTATAAGTCTTGTCTAAACACTCAAAATTCAACCTGAACTCTTATAATTAGTCAAATGCATTGGATGGTTACCTATTTTAATCCTAGAATAAGTAACAAAGCTGTTTACTGCTTCAAATCAATGTTTTCTCGGTTTTAGCCTGTTTCTCGGTTTTAGCCTGTTTTCTCGGTTTAAACCTGTTTTGGATAAAACGGGTTTAAGTGTTGTCGAAACACTCCAAATTCATCCCAAACTCTTACTATCAGTCAAATGCAATGGATTGTCACATATTCTGACCCTATAAACAGTAACAAAGCTGTTTACTGCTTCAAATCAATGTTTTCTTGGTTTTAGCCTGTTTCGGGACAAAATGGGTATAAGTCTTGTCTAAACACTCCAAATTCAACCGAACTCTTATAATTAGTCAAATGCATTGAATTGTTACATATTTTGACCCTAGAAACAGTAACAAAGCTGGTTACTGCTTCGAATCAATGTTTTCTCGGTTTTAGCCTGTTTTCTCGGTTTAAGCCTGTTATAGGATAAAACGGGTTTAAGTGTTGTCTAAACACTCCAAATTCATCCCAAACTCTTATAAGTTGTCAAATGCAATGGATTGTCACACATTCTGACCCTAGAAACAGTAACAAAGCTGTTTACTGCTTTGAATCAATGTTTTCTCGGTTTTAGCCTGTTTTCTCGGTTTAAGCCTGTTTTGGGATAAAACGTGTTTAAGTGTTGAAACACTCCAAATTCATCCCAAACTCTTACTATCAGTCAAATGCAATGCATTGTCACACATTCTGACCCTATAAACAGTAACAAAGCTGTTTACTGCTTCAAATCAATGTTTTCTCGGTTTTAGCCTGTTTCGGGACAAAATGGGTATAAGTCTTGTCTAAACACTCCAAATTCAACCCGAACTCTTACTATCAGTCAAATGCAATGCATTGTCACACATTCTGACCCTATAAACAGTAACAAAGATGTTTACTGCTTGAATCAATTTTTCTCGGTTTTAGCCTGTTTTCTCGGTTTAAGCCTGTTTTGGGATAAAACGTGTTTAAGTGTTGTTGAAACACTCCAAATTCATCCCAAACTCTTACTATCAGTCAAATGCAATGCATTGTCACACATTCTGACCCTATAAACAGTAACAAAGATGTTTACTGCTTCGAATCAATTTTTTCTCGGTTTTAGCCTGTTTTCTCGGTTTAAGCCTGTTGTGGGATAAAACGTGTTTAAGTGTTGTTGAAACACTCCAAATTCATCCCAAACTCTTACTATCAGTCAAATGCAATGCATTGTCACATATTTTGACCTTAGAAACAGTAACAAAGCTGTTTACTGCTTCGAATCAATGTTTTCTCGTTTTTAGCTTATTTCGGGACAAAATGGGGAAAAGTCTAGTCTAAACACTCAAAATTCAACCTGAACTCTTATAATTAGTCAAATGCATTGGATGGTTACATATTTTAACCCTAGAATAAGTAACAAAGCTGTTTACTGCTTCAAATCAATGTTTTCTCGGTTTTAGCCTGTTTTCTCGGTTTAGCCTGTTTTCTTGGTTTAAACCTGTTTTTGGATAAAACGGGTTTAAGTGTTGTCGAAACACTCCAAATTCATCCCAAACTCTTACTATCAGTCAAATGCAATGGATTGTCACATATTCTGACCCTAAAAACAGTAACAAAGCTGTTTACTGCTTCAAATCAATGTTTTCTCGGTTTTAGCCTGTTTCGGGACAAAATGGGTATAAGTCTTGTCTAAACACTCCAAATTCAACCGAACTCTTATAATTAGTCAAATGCATTGAATTGTTACATATTTTGACCTTAGAAACAGTAACAAAGCTGTTTACTGCTTCGAATCAATGTTTTCTCGTTTTTAGCTTATTTCGGGACAAAATGGGTATGAGTCTTGTCTAAACACTCAAAATTCAACCTGAACTCTTATAATTAGTCAAATGCATTGGATGGTTACATATTTTAATCCTAGAATAAGTAACAAAGCTGTTTACTGCTTCAAATCAATGTTTTCTCGGTTTTAGCCTGTTTCTCGGTTTTAGCCTGTTTTCTCGGTTTAAACCTGTTTTGGATAAAACGGGTTTAAGTGTTGTCGAAACACTCCAAATTCATCCCAAACTCTTACTATCAGTCAAATGCAATGGATTGTCACATATTCTGACCCTAAAAACAGTAACAAAGCTGTTTACTGCTTCAAATCAATGTTTTCTTGGTTTTAGCCTGTTTCGGGACAAAATGGGTATAAGTCTTGTCTAAACACTCCAAATTCAACCCGAACTCTTATAATTAGTCAAATGCATTGAATTGTTACATATTTTGACCCTAGAAACAATAACAAAGCTGTTTACTGCTTCGAATCAATGTTTTCTCGGTTTTAGCCTGTTTTCTCGGTTTAAGCCTGTTATAGGATAAAACGGGTTTAAGTGTTGTCTAAACACTCCAAATTCATCCCAAACTCTTATAAGTTGTCAAATGCAATGGATTGTCACACATTCTGACCCTAGAAACAGTAACAAAGCTGTTTACTGCTTTGAATCAATGTTTTCTCGGTTTTAGCCTGTTTTCTCGGTTTAAGCCTGTTTTGGGATAAAACGTGTTTAAGTGTTGTTGAAACACTCCAAATTCATCCCAAACTCTTACTATCAGTCAAATGCAATGCATTGTCACACATTCTGACCCTATAAACAGTAACAAAGCTGTTTACTGCTTCAAATCAATGTTTTCTCGGTTTTAGCCTGTTTCGGGACAAAATGGGTATAAGTCTTATCTAAACACTCCAAATTCATCCCAAACTCTTACTATCAGTCAAATGCAATGCATTGTCACACATTCTGACCCTATAAACAGTAACAAAGATGTTTACTGCTTCGAATCAATTTTTTCTCGGTTTTAGCCTGTTTTCTCGGTTTAAGCCTGTTGTGGGATAAAACGTGTTTAAGTGTTGTTGAAACACTCCAAATTCATCCCAAACTCTTACTATCAGTCAAATGCAATGCATTGTCACACATTCTGACCCTATAAACAGTAACAAAGATGTTTACTGCTTCGAATCAATTTTTCTCGGTTTTAGCCTGTTTTCTCGGTTTAAGCCTGTTGTGGGATAAAACGTGTTTAAGTGTTGTCGAAACACTCCAAATTCATCCCAAACTCTTACTATCAGTCAAATGCAATGCATTGTCACATATTTTGACCTTAGAAACAGTAACAAAGCTGTTTACTGCTTCGAATCAATGTTTTCTCGTTTTTAGCTTATTTCGGGACAAAATGGGGAAAAGTCTAGTCTAAACACTCAAAATTCAACCTGAACTCTTATAATTAGTCAAATGCATTGGATGGTTACATATTTTAACCCTAGAATAAGTAACAAAGCTGTTTACTGCTTCAAATCAATGTTTTCTCGGTTTTAGCCTGTTTTCTCGGTTTTAGCCTGTTTTCTTGGTTTAAACCTGTTTTTGGATAAAACGGGTTTAAGTGTTGTCGAAACACTCCAAATTCATCCCAAACTCTTACTATCAGTCAAATGCAATGGATTGTCACATATTCTGACCCTAAAAACAGTAACAAAGCTGTTTACTGCTTCAAATCAATGTTTTCTCGCTTTTAGCCTGTTTCGGGACAAAATGGGTATAAGTCTTGTCTAAACACTCCAAATTCAACCCGAACTCTTATAATTAGTCAAATGCATTGAATTGTTACATATTTTGACCTTAGAAACAGTAACAAAGCTGTTTACTGCTTCGAATCAATGTTTTCTCGTTTTTAGCTTATTTCGGGACAAAATGGGTATGAGTCTTGTCTAAACACTCAAAATTCAACCTGAACTCTTATAATTAGTCAAATGCATTGGATGGTTACATATTTTAATCCTAGAATAAGTAACAAAGCTGTTTACTGCTTCAAATCAATGTTTTCTCGGTTTTAGCCTGTTTCTCGGTTTTAGCCTGTTTTCTCGGTTTAAACCTGTTTTTGGATAAAACGGGTTTAAGTGTTGTCGAAACACTCCAAATTGATCCCAAACTCTTACTATCAGTCAAATGCAATGGATTGTCACATATTCTGACCCTAAAAACAGTAACAAAGCTGTTTACTGCTTCAAATCAATGTTTTCTTGGTTTTAGCCTGTTTCGGGACAAAATGGGTATAAGTCTTGTCTAAACACTCCAAATTCAACCCGAACTCTTATAATTAGTCAAATGCATTGAATTGTTACATATTTTGACCCTAGAAACAATAACAAAGCTGGTTACTGCTTCGAATCAATGTTTTCTCGGTTTTAGCCTGTTTTCTCGGTTTAAGCCTGTTATAGGATAAAACGGGTTTAAGTGTCGTCTAAACACTCCAAATTCATCCCAAACTCTTATAAGTTGTCAAATGCAATGGATTGTCACAAATTCTGACCCTAGAAACAGTAACAAAGCTGTTTACTGCTTTGAATCAATGTTTTCTCGTTTTAGCCTGTTTTCTCGGTTTAAGCCTGTTTTGGGATAAAACGTGTTTAAGTGTTGTTGAAACACTCCAAATTCATCCCAAACTCTTACTATCAGTCAAATGCAATGCATTGTCACACATTCTGACCCTATAAACAGTAACAAAGCTGTTTACTGCTTCAAATCAATGTTTTCTCGGTTTTAGCCTATTTCGGGACAAAATGGGTATAAGTCTTATCTAAACACTCCAAATTCATCCCAAACTCTTACTATCAGTCAAATGCAATGCATTGTCACACATTCTGACCCTATAAACAGTAACAAAGATGTTTACTGCTTCGAATCAATTTTTCTCGGTTTTAGCCTGTTTTCTCGGTTTAAGCCTGTTGTGGGATAAAACGTGTTTAAGTGTTGTTGAAACATTCCAAATTCATCCCAAACTCTTACTATCAGTCAAATGCAATGCATTGTCACACATTCTGACCCTATAAACAGTAACAAAGATGTTTACTGCTTCGAATCAATATTTTCTCGGTTTTAGCCTGTTTTCTCGGTTTAAGCCTGTTGTGGGATAAAACGTGTTTAAGTGTTGTTGAAACACTCCAAATTCATCCCAAACTCTTACTATCAGTCAAATGCAATGCATTGTCACATATTTTGACCTTAGAAACAGTAACAAAGCTGTTTACTGCTTCGAATCAATGTTTTCTCGTTTTTAGCTTATTTCGGGACAAAATGGGGAAAAGTCTAGTCTAAACACTCAAAATTCAACCTGAACTCTTATAATTAGTCAAATGCATTGGATGGTTACATATTTTAACCCTAGAATAAGTAACAAAGCTGTTTACTGCTTCAAATCAATGTTTTCTCGGTTTTAGCCTGTTTTCTCGGTTTTAGCCTGTTTTCTTGGTTTAAACCTGTTTTTGGATAAAACGGGTTTAAGTGTTGTCGAAAAACTCCAAATTCATCCCAAACTCTTACTATCAGTCAAATGCAATGGATTGTCACATATTCTGACCCTAAAAACAGTAACAAAGCTGTTTACTGCTTCAAATCAATGTTTTCTCGCTTTTAGCCTGTTTCGGGACAAAATGGGTATAAGTCTTGTCTAAACACTCCAAATTCAACCCGAACTCTTATAATTAGTCAAATGCATTGAATTGTTACATATTTTGACCTTAGAAACAGTAACAAAGCTGTTTACTGCTTCGAATCAATGTTTTCTCGTTTTTAGCTTATTTCGGGACAAAATGGGTATGAGTCTTGTCTAAACACTCAAAATTCAACCTGAACTCTTATAATTAGTCAAATGCATTGGATGGTTACATATTTTAATCCTAGAATAAGTAACAAAGCTGTTTACTGCTTCAAATCAATGTTTTCTCGGTTTTAGCCTGTTTCTCGGTTTAGCCTGTTTTCTCGGTTTAAACCTGTTTTTGGATAAAACGGGTTTAAGTGTTGTCGAAACACTCCAAATTCATCCCAAACTCTTACTATCAGTCAAATGCAATGGATTGTCACATATTCTGACCCTAAAAACAGTAACAAAGCTGTTTACTGCTTCAAATCAATGTTTTCTTGGTTTTAGCCTGTTTCGGGACAAAATGGGTATAAGTCTTGTCTAAACACTCCAAATTCAACCCGAACTCTTATAATTAGTCAAATGCATTGAATTGTTACATATTTTGACCCTAGAAACAATAACAAAGCTGGTTACTGCTTCGAATCAATGTTTTCTCGGTTTTAGCCTGTTTTCTCGGTTTAAGCCTGTTATAGGATAAAACGGGTTTAAGTGTCGTCTAAACACTCCAAATTCATCCCAAACTCTTATAAGTTGTCAAATGCAATGGATTGTCACACATTCTGACCCTAGAAACAGTAACAAAGCTGTTTACTGCTTTGAATCAATGTTTTCTCGGTTTTAGCCTGTTTTCTCGGTTTAAGCCTGTTTTGGGATAAAACGTGTTTAAGTGTTGTTGAAACACTCCAAATTCATCCCAAACTCTTACTATCAGTCAAATGCAATGCATTGTCACACATTCTGACCCTATAAACAGTAACAAAGCTGTTTACTGCTTCAAATCAATGTTTTCTCGGTTTTAGCCTATTTCGGGACAAAATGGGTATAAGTCTTATCTAAACACTCCAAATTCATCCCAAACTCTTACTATCAGTCAAATGCAATGCATTGTCACACATTCTGACCCTATAAACAGTAACAAAGATGTTTACTGCTTCGAATCAATTTTTTCTCGGTTTTAGCCTGTTTTCTCGGTTTAAGCCTGTTGTGGGATAAAACGTGTTTAAGTGTTGTTGAAACATTCCAAATTCATCCCAAACTCTTACTATCAGTCAAATGCAATGCATTGTCACACATTCTGACCCTATAAACAGTAACAAAGATGTTTACTGCTTCGAATCAATTTTTTCTCGGTTTTAGCCTGTTTTCTCGGTTTAAGCCTGTTGTGGGATAAAACGTGTTTAAGTGTTGTCGAAACACTCCAAATTCATCCCAAACTCTTACTATCAGTCAAATGCAATGCATTGTCACATATTTTGACCTTAGAAACAGTAACAAAGCTGTTTACTGCTTCGAATCAATGTTTTCTCGTTTTTAGCTTATTTCGGGACAAAATGGGGAAAAGTCTAGTCTAAACACTCAAAATTCAACCTGAACTCTTATAATTAGTCAAATGCATTGGATGGTTACATATTTTAACCCTAGAATAAGTAACAAAGCTGTTTACTGCTTCAAATCAATGTTTTCTCGGTTTTAGCCTGTTTTCTCGGTTTTAGCCTGTTTTCTTGGTTTAAACCTGTTTTTGGATAAAACGGGTTTAAGTGTTGTCGAAAAACTCCAAATTCATCCCAAACTCTTACTATCAGTCAAATGCAATGGATTGTCACATATTCTGACCCTAAAAACAGTAACAAAGCTGTTTACTGCTTCAAATCAATGTTTTCTCTTTTAGCCTGTTTCGGGACAAAATGGGTATAAGTCTTGTCTAAACACTCCAAATTCAACCCGAACTCTTATAATTAGTCAAATGCATTGAATTGTTACATATTTTGACCTTAGAAACAGTAACAAAGCTGTTTACTGCTTCGAATCAATGTTTTCTCGTTTTTAGCTTATTTCGGGACAAAATGGGTATGAGTCTTGTCTAAACACTCAAAATTCAACCTGAACTCTTATAATTAGTCAAATGCATTGGATGGTTACATATTTTAATCCTAGAATAAGTAACAAAGCTGTTTACTGCTTCAAATCAATGTTTTCTCGGTTTTAGCCTGTTTCTCGGTTTTAGCCTGTTTTCTCGGTTTAAACCTGTTTTTGGATAAAATGGGTTTAAGTGTTGTCGAAACACTCCAAATTGATCCCAAACTCTTACTATCAGTCAAATGCAATGGATTGTCACATATTCTGACCCTAAAAACAGTAACAAAGCTGTTTACTGCTTCAAATCAATGTTTTCTTGGTTTTAGCCTGTTTCGGGACAAAATGGGTATAAGTCTTGTCTAAACACTCCAAATTCAACCCGAACTCTTATAATTAGTCAAATGCATTGAATTGTTACATATTTTGACCCTAGAAACAATAACAAAGCTGGTTACTGCTTCGAATCAATGTTTTCTCGGTTTTAGCCTGTTTTCTCGGTTTAAGCCTGTTATAGGATAAAACGGGTTTAAGTGTCGTCTAAACACTCCAAATTCATCCCAAACTCTTATAAGTTGTCAAATGCAATGGATTGTCACAAATTCTGACCCTAGAAACAGTAATAAAGCTGTTTACTGCTTTGAATCAATGTTTTCTCGGTTTTAGCCTGTTTTCTCGGTTTAAGCCTGTTTTGGGATAAAACGTGTTTAAGTGTTGTTGAAACACTCCAAATTCATCCCAAACTCTTACTATCAGTCAAATGCAATGCATTGTCACACATTCTGACCCTATAAACAGTAACAAAGCTGTTTACTGCTTCAAATCAATGTTTTCTCGGTTTTAGCCTATTTCGGGACAAAATGGGTATAAGTCTTATCTAAACACTCCAAATTCATCCCAAACTCTTACTATCAGTCAAATGCAATGCATTGTCACACATTCTGACCCTATAAACAGTAACAAAGATGTTTACTGCTTCGAATCAATATTTTCTCGGTTTTAGCCTGTTTTCTCGGTTTAAGCCTGTTGTGGGATAAAACGTGTTTAAGTGTTGTTGAAACACTCCAAATTCATCCCAAACTCTTACTATCAGTCAAATGCAATGCATTGTCACACATTCTGACCCTATAAACAGTAACAAAGATGTTTACTGCTTCGAATCAATTTTTTCTCGGTTTTAGCCTGTTTTCTCGGTTTAAGCCTGTTGTGGGATAAAACGTGTTTAAGTGTTGTCGAAACACTCCAAATTCATCCCAAACTCTTACTATCAGTCAAATGCAATGCATTGTCACATATTTTGACCTTAGAAACAGTAACAAAGCTGTTTACTGCTTCGAATCAATGTTTTCTCGTTTTTAGCTTATTTCGGGACAAAATGGGGAAAAGTCTAGTCTAAACACTCAAAATTCAACCTGAACTCTTATAATTAGTCAAATGCATTGGATGGTTACATATTTTAACCCTAGAATAAGTAACAAAGCTGTTTACTGCTTCAAATCAATGTTTTCTCGGTTTTAGCCTGTTTTCTCGGTTTTAGCCTGTTTTCTTGGTTTAAACCTGTTTTTGGATAAAACGGGTTTAAGTGTTGTCGAAACACTCCAAATTCATCCCAAACTCTTACTATCAGTCAAATGCAATGGATTGTCACATATTCTGACCCTAAAAACAGTAACAAAGCTGTTTACTGCTTCAAATCAATGTTTTCTCGCTTTTAGCCTGTTTCGGGACAAAATGGGTATAAGTCTTGTCTAAACACTCCAAATTCAACCCGAACTCTTATAATTAGTCAAATGCATTGAATTGTTACATATTTTGACCTTAGAAACAGTAACAAAGCTGTTTACTGCTTCGAATCAATGTTTTCTCGTTTTTAGCTTATTTCGGGACAAAATGGGTATGAGTCTTGTCTAAACACTCAAAATTCAACCTGAACTCTTATAATTAGTCAAATGCATTGGATGGTTACATATTTTAACCCTAGAATAAGTAACAAAGCTGTTTACTGCTTCAAATCAATGTTTTCTCGGTTTTAGCCTGTTTTCTCGGTTTTAACCTGTTTTCTCGGTTTAAACCTGTTTTTGGATAAAACGGGTTTAAGTGTTGTCGAAACACTCCAAATTCATCCCAAACTCTTACTATCAGTCAAATGCAATGGATTGTCACATATTCTGACCCTAAAAACAGTAACAAAGCTGTTTACTGCTTCAAATCAATGTTTTCTCGGTTTTAGCCTGTTTCGGGACAAAATGGGTATAAGTCTTGTCTAAACACTCCAAATTCAACCCGAACTCTTATAATTAGTCAAATGCATTGAATTGTTACATATTTTGACCCTAGAAACAATAACAAAGCTGGTTACTGCTTCGAATCAATGTTTTCTCGGTTTTAGCCTGTTTTCTCGGTTTAAGCCTGTTATAGGATAAAACGGGTTTAAGTGTCGTCTAAACACTCCAAATTCATCCCAAACTCTTATAAGTTGTCAAATGCAATGGATTGTCACACATTCTGACCCTAGAAACAGTAACAAAGCTGTTTACTGCTTTGAATCAATGTTTTCTCGGTTTTAGCCTGTTTTCTCGGTTTAAGCCTGTTTTGGGATAAAACGTGTTTAAGTGTTGTTGAAACACTCCAAATTCATCCCAAACTCTTACTATCAGTCAAATGCAATGCATTGTCACACATTCTGACCCTATAAACAGTAACAAAGATGTTTACTGCTTCGAATCAATTTTTTCTCGGTTTTAGCCTGTTTTCTCGGTTTAAGCCTGTTGTGGGATAAAACGTGTTTAAGTGTTGTTGAAACACTCCAAATTCATCCCAAACTCTTACTATCAGTCAAATGCAATGCATTGTCACACATTCTGACCCTATAAACAGTAACAAAGATGTTTACTGCTTCGAATCAATTTTTCTCGGTTTTAGCCTGTTTTCTCGGTTTAAGCCTGTTGTGGGATAAAACGTGTTTAAGTGTTGTTGAAACACTCCAAATTCATCCCAAACTCTTACTATCAGTCAAATGCAATGCATTGTCACACATTCTGACCCTATAAACAGTAACAAAGATGTTTACTGCTTCGAATCAATTTTTTCTCGGTTTTAGCCTGTTTTCTCGGTTTAAGCCTGTTGTGGGATAAAACGTGTTTAAGTGTTGTCGAAACACTCCAAATTCATCCCAAACTCTTACTATCAGTCAAATGCAATGGATTGTCACATATTCTGACCCTAAAAACAGTAACAAAGCTGTTTACTGCTTCAAATCAATGTTTTCTCGGTTTTAGCCTGTTTCGGGACAAAATGGGTATAAGTCTTGTCTAAACACTCCAAATTCAACCCGAACTCTTATAATTAGTCAAATGCATTGAATTGTTACATATTTTGACCCTAGAAACAATAAAAAGCTGGTTACTGCTTCGAATCAATGTTTTCTCGGTTTTAGCCTGTTTTCTCGGTTTAAGCCTGTTATAGGATAAAACGGGTTTAAGTGTTGTCTAAACACTCCAAATTCATCCCAAACTCTTATAAGTTGTCAAATGCAATGGATTGTCACACATTCTGACCCTAGAAACAGTAACAAAGCTGTTTACTGCTTTAAATCAATGTTTTCTCGGTTTTAGCCTGTTTTCTCGGTTTAAGCCTGTTTTGGGATAAAACGTGTTTAAGTGTTGTTGAAACACTCCAAATTCATCCCAAACTCTTACTATTAGTCAAATGCAATGCATTGTCACACATTCTGACCCTATAAACAGTAACAAAGCTGTTTACTGCTTCAAATCAATGTTTTCTCGGTTTTAGCCTATTTCGGGACAAAATGGGTATAAGTCTTGTCTAAACACTCCAAATTCATCCCAAACTCTTACTATCAGTCAAATGCAATGCATTGTCACACATTCTGACCCTATAAACAGTAACAAAGATGTTTACTGCTTCGAATCAATTTTTTCTCGGTTTTAGCCTGTTTTCTCGGTTTAAGCCTGTTGTGGGATAAAACGTGTTTAAGTGTTGTTGAAACACTCCAAATTCATCCCAAACTCTTACTATCAGTCAAATGCAATGCATTGTCACACATTCTGACCCTATAAACAGTAACAAAGATGTTTACTGCTTCGAATCAATTTTTTCTCGGTTTTAGCCTGTTTTCTCGGTTTAAGCCTGTTGTGGGATAAAACGTGTTTAAGTGTTGTTGAAACACTCCAAATTCATCCCAAACTCTTACTATCAGTCAAATGCAATGCATTGTCACACATTCTGACCCTATAAACAGTAACAAAGCTGTTTACTGCTTCAAATCAATGTTTTCTCGGTTTTAGCCTGTTTCGGGACAAAATGGGTATAAGTCTTGTCTAAACACTCCAAATTCAACCCGAACTCTTATAATTAGTCAAATGCATTGAATTGTTACATATTTTGACCTTAGAAACAGTAACAAAGCTGTTTACTGCTTCGAATCAATATTTTCTCGTTTTTAGCTTATTTCGGGACAAAATGGGTATGAGTCTTGTCTAAACACTCAAAATTCAACCTGAACTCTTATAATTAGTCAAATGCATTGGATGGTTACATATTTTAACCCTAGAATAAGTAACAAAGCTGTTTACTGCTTCAAATCAATGTTTTCTCGGTTTTAGCCTGTTTTCTCGGTTTTAGCCTGTTTTCTCGGTTTAAACCTGTTTTGGATAAAACGGGTTTAAGTGTTGTCGAAACACTCCAAATTCATCCCAAACTCTTACTATCAGTCAAATGCAATGGATTGTCACATATTCTGACCCTAAAAACAGTAACAAAGCTGTTTACTGCTTCAAATCAATGTTTTCTCGGTTTTAGCCTGTTTCGGGACAAAATGGGTATAAGTCTTGTCTAAACACTCCAAATTCAACCCGAACTCTTATAATTAGTCAAATGCATTGAATTGTTACATATTTTGACCCTAGAAACAATAACAAAGCTGGTTACTGCTTCGAATCAATGTTTTCTCGGTTTTAGCCTGTTTTCTCGGTTTAAGCCTGTTATAGGATAAAACGGGTTTAAGTGTTGTCTAAACACTCCAAATTCATCCCAAACTCTTATAAGTTGTCAAATGCAATGGATTGTCACACATTCTGACCCTAGAAACAGTAACAAAGCTGTTTACTGCTTTGAATCAATGTTTTCTCGGTTTTAGCCTGTTTTCTCGGTTTTAGCCTGTTTTGGGATAAAACGTGTTTAAGTGTTGTTGAAACACTCCAAATTCATCCCAAACTCTTACTATCAGTCAAATGCAATGCATTGTCACACATTCTGACCCTATAAACAGTAACAAAGATGTTTACTGCTTCGAATCAATTTTTTCTCGGTTTTAGCCTGTTTTCTCGGTTTAAGCCTGTTGTGGGATAAAACGTGTTTAAGTGTTGTTGAAACACTCCAAATTCATCCCAAACTCTTACTATCAGTCAAATGCAATGCATTGTCACACATTCTGACCCTATAAACAGTAACAAAGATGTTTACTGCTTCGAATCAATTTTTTCTCGGTTTTAGCCTGTTTCGGGACAAAATGGGTATAAGTCTTGTCTAAACACTCCAAATTCAACCCGAACTCTTATAATTAGTCAAATGCATTGAATTGTTACATATTTTGACCTTAGAAACAGTAACAAAGCTGGTTACTGCTTCGAATCAATGTTTTCTCGGTTTTAGCCTGTTTTCTCTGTTTAAGCCTGTTTTGGGATAAAACGTGTTTAAGTGTTGTTGAAACACTCCAAATTCATCCCAAACTCTTACTATCAGTCAAATGCAATGCATTGTCACACATTCTGACCCTATAAACAGTAACAAAGATGTTTACTGCTTCGAATCAATTTTTTCTCGGTTTTAGCCTGTTTTCTCGGTTTAAGCCTGTTGTGGGATAAAACGTGTTTAAGTGTTGTTGAAACATTCCAAATTCATCCCAAACTCTTACTATCAGTCAAATGCAATGCATTGTCACACATTCTGACCCTATAAACAGTAACAAAGATGTTTACTGCTTCGAATCAATTTTTTCTCGGTTTTAGCCTGTTTTCTCGGTTTAAGCCTGTTGTGGGATAAAACGTGTTTAAGTGTTGTTGAAACATTCCAAATTCATCCCAAACTCTTACTATCAGTCAAATGCAATGCATTGTCACACATTCTGACCCTATAAACAGTAACAAAGATGTTTACTGCTTCGAATCAATTTTTTCTCGGTTTTAGCCTGTTTTCTCGGTTTAAGCCTGTTGTGGGATAAAACGTGTTTAAGTGTTGTTGAAACATTCCAAATTCATCCCAAACTCTTACTATCAGTCAAATGCAATGCATTGTCACACATTCTGACCCTATAAACAGTAACAAAGATGTTTACTGCTTCGAATCAATTTTTTCTCGGTTTTAGCCTGTTTTCTCGGTTTAAGCCTGTTGTGGGATAAAACGTGTTTAAGTGTTGTTGAAACACTCCAAATTCATCCCAAACTCTTACTATCAGTCAAATGCAATGCATTGTCACACATTCTGACCCTATAAACAGTAACAAAGATGTTTACTGCTTCGAATCAATTTTTTCTCGGTTTTAGCCTGTTTTCTCGGTTTAAGCCTGTTGTGGGATAAAACGTGTTTAAGTGTTGTTGAAACATTCCAAATTCATCCCAGACTCTTACTATCAGTCAAATGCAATGCATTGTCACACATTCTGACCCTATAAACAGTAACAAAGATGTTTACTGCTTCGAATCAATTTTTTCTCGGTTTTAGCCTGTGTTCTCGGTTTAAGCCTGTTGTGGGATAAAACGTGTTTAAGTGTTGTTGAAACACTCCAAATTCATCCCGAACTCTTACTATCAGTCAAATGCAATGCATTGTCACACATTCTGACCCTATAAACAGTAACAAAGATGTTTACTGCTTCGAATCAATTTTTTCTCGGTTTTAGCCTGTTTTCTCGGTTTAAGCCTGTTGTGGGATAAAACGTGTTTAAGTGTTGTTGAAACACTCCAAATTCATCCCGAACTCTTACTATCAGTCAAATGCAATGCATTGTCACACATTCTGACCCTATAAACAGTAACAAAGATGTTTACTGCTTCGAATCAATTTTTTCTCGGTTTTAGCCTGTTTTCTCGGTTTAAGCCTGTTGTGGGATAAAACGTGTTTAAGTGTTGTTGAAACATTCCAAATTCATCCCAAACTCTTACTATCAGTCAAATGCAATGCATTGTCACACATTCTGACCCTATAAACAGTAACAAAGATGTTTACTGCTTCGAATCAATTTTTTCTCGGTTTTAGCCTGTTTTCTCGGTTTAAGCCTGTTGTGGGATAAAACGTGTTTAAGTGTTGTTGAAACACTCCAAATTCATCCCAAACTCTTACTATCAGTCAAATGCAATGCATTGTCACACATTCTGACCCTATAAACAGTAACAAAGATGTTTACTGCTTCGAATCAATTTTTTCTCGGTTTTAGCCTATTTTCTCGGTTTAAGCCTGTTGTGGGATAAAACGTGTTTAAGTGTTGTTGAAACACTCCAAATTCATCCCAAACTCTTACTATCAGTCAAATGCAATGCATTGTCACACATTCTGACCCTATAAACAGTAACAAAGATGTTTACTGCTTCGAATCAATTTTTTCTCGGTTTTAGCCTGTTTTCTCGGTTTAAGCCTGTTGTGGGATAAAACGTGTTTAAGTGTTGTTGAAACATTCCAAATTCATCCCAAACTCTTACTATCAGTCAAATGCAATGCATTGTCACACATTCTGACCCTATAAACAGTAACAAAGATGTTTACTGCTTCGAATCAATTTTTTCTCGGTTTTAGCCTGTTTTCTCGGTTTAAGCCTGTTGTGGGATAAAACGTGTTTAAGTGTTTTGAAACACTCCAAATTCATCCCAAACTCTTACTATCAGTCAAATGCAATGAATTGTCACACATTCTGACCCTATAAACAGTAACAAAGATGTTTACTGCTTCGAATCAATTTTTTCTCGGTTTTAGCCTGTTTTTTCGGTTTAAGCCTGTTGTGGGATAAAACGTGTTTAAGTGTTGTTGAAACACTCCAAATTCATCCCAAACTCTTACTATCAGTCAAATGCAATGCATTGTCACACATTCTGACCCTATAAACAGTAACAAAGATGTTTACTGCTTCGAATCAATTTTTCTCGGTTTTAGCCTGTTTTCTCGGTTTAAGCCTGTTGTGGGATAAAACGTGTTTAAGTGTTGTTGAAACACTCCAAATTCATCCCAAACTCTTACTATCAGTCAAATGCAATGCATTGTCACACATTCTGACCCTATAAACAGTAACAAAGATGTTTACTGCTTCGAATCAATTTTTTCTCGGTTTTAGCCTGTTTTCTCGGTTTAAGCCTGTTGTGGGATAAAACGTGTTTAAGTGTTGTTGAAACACTCCAAATTCATCCCAAACTCTTACTATCAGTCAAATGCAATGCATTGTCACACATTCTGACCCTATAAACAGTAACAAAGCTGTTTACTGCTTCAAATCAATGTTTTCTCGGTTTTAGCCTGTTTCGGGACAAAATGGGTATAAGTCTTGTCTAAACACTCCAAATTCAACCCGAACTCTTATAATTAGTCAAATGCATTGAATTGTTACATATTTTGACCTTAGAAACAGTAACAAAGCTGTTTACTGCTTCGAATCAATGTTTTCTCGTTTTTAGCTTATTTCGGGACAAAATGGGTATGAGTCTTGTCTAAACACTCAAAATTCAACCTGAACTCTTATAATTAGTCAAATGCATTGGATGGTTACATATTCTAATCCTAGAATAAGTAACAAAGCTGTTTACTGCTTCAAATCAATGTTTTCTCGGTTTTAGCCTGTTTTCTCGGTTTTAGCCTGTTTTCTCGGTTAAACCTGTTTTGGATAAAACAGGTTTAAGTGTTGTCGAAACACTCCAAATTCATCCCAAACTCTTACTATCAGTCAAATGCAATGGATTGTCACATATTCTGACCCTAAAAACAGTAACAAAGCTGTTTACTGCTTCAAATCAATGTTTTCTCGGTTTTAGCCTGTTTCGGGACAAAATGGGTATAAGTCTTGTCTAAACACTCCAAATTCAACCGAACTCTTATAATTAGTCAAATGCATTGAATTGTTACATATTTTGACCTTAGAAACAGTAACAAAGCTGGTTACTGCTTCGAATCAATGTTTTCTCGGTTTTAGCCTGTTTTCTCGTTTAAGCCTGTTTTGGGATAAAACGTGTTTAAGTGTTGTTGAAACACTCCAAATTCATCCCAAACTCTTACTATCAGTCAAATGCAATGCATTGTCACACATTCTGACCCTATAAACAGTAACAAAGATGTTTACTGCTTCGAATCAATTTTTCTCGGTTTTAGCCTGTTTTCTCGGTTTAAGCCTGTTTTGGGATAAAACGTGTTTAAGTGTTGTTGAAACACTCCAAATTCATCCCAAACTCTTACTATCAGTCAAATGCAATGCATTGTCACACATTCTGACCCTATAAACAGTAACAAAGATGTTTACTGCTTCGAATCAATTTTTCTCGGTTTTAGCCTGTTTTCTCGGTTTAAGCCTGTTGTGGGATAAAACGTGTTTAAGTGTTGTTGAAACACTCCAAATTCATCCCAAACTCTTACTATCAGTCAAATGCAATGCATTGTCACACATTCTGACCCTATAAACAGTAACAAAGATGTTTACTGCTTCGAATCAATTTTTTCTCGGTTTTAGCCTGTTTTCTCGGTTTAAGCCTGTTGTGGGATAAAACGTGTTTAAGTGTTGTTGAAACACTCCAAATTCATCCCAAACTCTTACTATCAGTCAAATGCAATGCATTGTCACACATTCTGACCCTATAAACAGTAACAAAGATGTTTACTGCTTCGAATCAATTTTTTCTCGGTTTTAGCCTGTTTTCTCGGTTTAAGCCTGTTGTGGGATAAAACGTGTTTAAGTGTTGTCGAAACACTCCAAATTCATCCCAAACTCTTACTATCAGTCAAATGCAATGGATTGTCACATATTCTGACCCTAAAAACAGTAACAAAGCTGTTTACTGCTTCAAATCAATGTTTTCTCGGTTTTAGCCTGTTTTTCGGTTTAAGCCTGTTGTGGGATAAAACGTGTTTAAGTGTTGTTGAAACATTCCAAATTCATCCCAAACTCTTACTATCAGTCAAATGCAATGCATTGTCACACATTCTGACCCTATAAACAGTAACAAAGATGTTTACTGCTTCGAATCAATTTTTTCTCGGTTTTAGCCTGTTTTCTCGGTTTAAGCCTGTTGTGGGATAAAACGTGTTTAAGTGTTGTTGAAACACTCCAAATTCATCCCGAACTCTTACTATCAGTCAAATGCAATGCATTGTCACACATTCTGACCCTATAAACAGTAACAAAGATGTTTACTGCTTCGAATCAATTTTTCTCGGTTTTAGCCTGTTTTTCGGTTTAAGCCTGTTGTGGGATAAAACGTGTTTAAGTGTTGTTGAAACATTCCAAATTCATCCCAAACTCTTACTATCAGTCAAATGCAATGCATTGTCACACATTCTGACCCTATAAACAGTAACAAAGATGTTTACTGCTTCGAATCAATTTTTTCTCGGTTTTAGCCTGTTTTCTCGGTTTAAGCCTGTTGTGGGATAAAACGTGTTTAAGTGTTGTTGAAACACTCCAAATTCATCCCAAACTCTTACTATCAGTCAAATGCAATGCATTGTCACACATTCTGACCCTATAAACAGTAACAAAGATGTTTACTGCTTCGAATCAATTTTTTCTCGGTTTTAGCCTGTTTTCTCGGTTTAAGCCTGTTGTGGGATAAAACGTGTTTAAGTGTTTTTGAAACACTCCAAATTCATCCCAAACTCTTACTATCAGTCAAATGCAATGCATTGTCACACATTCTGACCCTATAAACAGTAACAAAGATGTTTACTGCTTCGAATCAATTTTTTCTCGGTTTTAGCCTGTTTTCTCGGTTTAAGCCTGTTGTGGGATAAAACGTGTTTAAGTGTTGTTGAAACACTCCAAATTCATCCCGAACTCTTACTATCAGTCAAATGCAATGCATTGTCACACATTCTGACCCTATAAACAGTAACAAAGATGTTTACTGCTTCGAATCAATTTTTTCTCGGTTTTAGCCTGTTTTCTCGGTTTAAGCCTGTTGTGGGATAAAACGTGTTTAAGTGTTGTTGAAACACTCCAAATTCATCCCGAACTCTTACTATCAGTCAAATGCAATGCATTGTCACACATTCTGACCCTATAAACAGTAACAAAGATGTTTACTGCTTCGAATCAATTTTTTCTCGGTTTTAGCCTGTTTTCTCGGTTTAAGCCTGTTGTGGGATAAAACGTGTTTAAGTGTTGTTGAAACATTCCAAATTCATCCCAAACTCTTACTATCAGTCAAATGCAATGCATTGTCACACATTCTGACCCTATAAACAGTAACAAAGATGTTTACTGCTTGAATCAATTTTTCTCGGTTTTAGCCTGTTTTCTCGGTTTAAGCCTGTTGTGGGATAAAACGTGTTTAAGTGTTGTTGAAACACTCCAAATTCATCCGAACTCTTACTATCAGTCAAATGCAATGCATTGTCACACATTCTGACCCTATAAACAGTAACAAAGATGTTTACTGCTTCGAATCAATTTTTTCGGTTTTAGCCTGTTTTCTCGGTTTAAGCCTGTTGTGGGATAAAACGTGTTTAAGTGTTGTTGAAACACTCCAAATTCATCCCGAACTCTTACTATCAGTCAAATGCAATGCATTGTCACACATTCTGACCCTATAAACAGTAACAAAGATGTTTACTGCTTCGAATCAATTTTTTCTCGGTTTTAGCCTGTTTTTTCGGTTTAAGCCTGTTGTGGGATAAAACGTGTTTAAGTGTTGTTGAAACATTCCAAATTCATCCCAAACTCTTACTATCAGTCAAATGCAATGCATTGTCACACATTCTGACCCTATAAACAGTAACAAAGATGTTTACTGCTTCGAATCAATTTTTTCTCGGTTTTAGCCTGTTTTCTCGGTTTAAGCCTGTTGTGGGATAAAACGTGTTTAAGTGTTGTTGAAACACTCCAAATTCATCCCAAACTCTTACTATCAGTCAAATGCAATGCATTGTCACACATTCTGACCCTATAAACAGTAACAAAGATGTTTACTGCTTCGAATCAATTTTTTCTCGGTTTTAGCCTGTTTTCTCGGTTTAAGCCTGTTGTGGGATAAAACGTGTTTAAGTGTTGTTGAAACACTCCAAATTCATCCCAAACTCTTACTATCAGTCAAATGCAATGCATTGTCACACATTCTGACCCTATAAACAGTAACAAAGCTGTTTACTGCTTCAAATCAATGTTTTCTCGGTTTTAGCCTGTTTCGGGACAAAATGGGTATAAGTCTTGTCTAAACACTCCAAATTCAACCCGAACTCTTATAATTAGTCAAATGCATTGAATTGTTACATATTTTGACCTTAGAAACAGTAACAAAGCTGTTTACTGCTTCGAATCAATGTTTTCTCGTTTTTAGCTTATTTCGGGACAAAATGGGTATGAGTCTTGTCTAAACACTCAAAATTCAACCTGAACTCTTATAATTAGTCAAATGCATTGGATGGTTACATATTCTAATCCTAGAATAAGTAACAAAGCTGTTTACTGCTTCAAATCAATGTTTTCTCGGTTTTAGCCTGTTTTCTCGGTTTTAGCCTGTTTTCTCGGTTTAAACCTGTTTTGGATAAAACGGGTTTAAGTGTTGTCGAAACACTCCAAATTCATCCCAAACTCTTACTATCAGTCAAATGCAATGGATTGTCACATATTCTGACCCTAAAAACAGTAACAAAGCTGTTTACTGCTTCAAATCAATGTTTTCTCGGTTTTAGCCTGTTTCGGGACAAAATGGGTATAAGTCTTGTCTAAACACTCCAAATTCAACCCGAACTCTTATAATTAGTCAAATGCATTGAATTGTTACATATTTTGACCTTAGAAACAGTAACAAAGCTGGTTACTGCTTCGAATCAATGTTTTCTCGGTTTTAGCCTGTTTTCTCTGTTTAAGCCTGTTTTGGGATAAAACGTGTTTAAGTGTTGTTGAAACACTCCAAATTCATCCCAAACTCTGACTATCAGTCAAATGCAATGCATTGTCACACATTCTGACCCTATAAACAGTAACAAAGATGTTTACTGCTTCGAATCAATTTTTTCTCGGTTTTAGCCTGTTTTCTCGGTTTAAGCCTGTTGTGGGATAAAACGTGTTTAAGTGTTGTTGAAACATTCCAAATTCATCCCAAACTCTTACTATCAGTCAAATGCAATGCATTGTCACACATTCTGACCCTATAAACAGTAACAAAGATGTTTACTGCTTCGAATCAATTTTTTCTCGGTTTTAGCCTGTTTTCTCGGTTTAAGCCTGTTGTGGGATAAAACGTGTTTAAGTGTTGTTGAAACACTCCAAATTCATCCCAAACTCTTACTATCAGTCAAATGCAATGCATTGTCACACATTCTGACCCTATAAACAGTAACAAAGCTGTTTACTGCTTCAAATCAATGTTTTCTCGGTTTTAGCCTGTTTCGGGACAAAATGGGTATAAGTCTTGTCTAAACACTCCAAATTCAACCCGAACTCTTATAATTAGTCAAATGCATTGAATTGTTACATATTTTGACCTTAGAAACAGTAACAAAGCTGTTTACTGCTTCGAATCAATGTTTTCTCGTTTTTAGCTTATTTCGGGACAAAATGGGTATGAGTCTTGTCTAAACACTCAAAATTCAACCTGAACTCTTATAATTAGTCAAATGCATTGGATGGTTACATATTCTAATCCTAGAATAAGTAACAAAGCTGTTTACTGCTTCAAATCAATGTTTTCTCGGTTTTAGCCTGTTTTCTCGGTTTTAGCCTGTTTTCTCGGTTTAAACCTGTTTTTGGATAAAACAGGTTTAAGTGTTGTCGAAACACTCCAAATTCATCCCAAACTCTTACTATCAGTCAAATGCAATGGATTGTCACATATTCTGACCCTAAAAACAGTAACAAAGCTGTTTACTGCTTCAAATCAATGTTTTCTCGGTTTTAGCCTGTTTCGGGACAAAATGGGTATAAGTCTTGTCTAAACACTCCAAATTCAACCCGAACTCTTATAATTAGTCAAATGCATTGAATTGTTACATATTTTGACCTTAGAAACAGTAACAAAGCTGGTTACTGCTTCGAATCAATGTTTTCTCGGTTTTAGCCTGTTTTCTCTGTTTAAGCCTGTTTTGGGATAAAACGTGTTTAAGTGTTGTTGAAACACTCCAAATTCATCCCAAACTCTTACTATCAGTCAAATGCAATGCATTGTCACACATTCTGACCCTATAAACAGTAACAAAGATGTTTACTGCTTCGAATCAATTTTTCTCGGTTTTAGCCTGTTTTCTCGGTTTAAGCCTGTTGTGGGATAAAACGTGTTTAAGTGTTGTTGAAACATTCCAAATTCATCCCAAACTCTTACTATCAGTCAAATGCAATGCATTGTCACACATTCTGACCCTATAAACAGTAACAAAGATGTTTACTGCTTCGAATCAATTTTTCTCGGTTTTAGCCTGTTTTTTCGGTTTAAGCCTGTTGTGGGATAAAACGTGTTTAAGTGTTGTTGAAACACTCCAAATTCATCCCAAACTCTTACTATCAGTCAAATGCAATGCATTGTCACACATTCTGACCCTATAAACAGTAACAAAGATGTTTACTGCTTCGAATCAATTTTTCTCGGTTTTAGCCTGTTTTCTCGGTTTAAGCCTGTTGTGGATAAAACGTGTTTAAGTGTTGTTGAAACACTCCAAATTCATCCCAAACTCTTACTATCAGTCAAATGCAATGCATTGTCACACATTCTGACCCTATAAACAGTAACAAAGATGTTTACTGCTTCGAATCAATTTTTCTCGGTTTTAGCCTGTTTTCTCGGTTTAAGCCTGTTGTGGGATAAAACGTGTTTAAGTGTTGTTGAAACACTCCAAATTCATCCCAAACTCTTACTATCAGTCAAATGCAATGCATTGTCACACATTCTGACCCTATAAACAGTAACAAAGATGTTTACTGCTTCGAATCAATTTTTTCTCGGTTTTAGCCTGTTTTCTTTTAAGCCTGTTGTGGGATAAAACGTGTTTAAGTGTTGTTGAAACACTCCAAATTCATCCCGAACTCTTACTATCAGTCAAATGCAATGCATTGTCACACATTCTGACCCTATAAACAGTAACAAAGATGTTTACTGCTTCGAATCAATTTTTCTCGGTTTTAGCCTGTTTTCTCGGTTTAAGCCTGTTGTGGGATAAAACGTGTTTAAGTGTTGTTGAAACACTCCAAATTCATCCCAAACTCTTACTATCAGTCAAATGCAATGCATTGTCACACATTCTGACCCTATAAACAGTAACAAAGATGTTTACTGCTTCGAATCAATTTTTCTCGGTTTTAGCCTGTTTTCTCGGTTTAAGCCTGTTGTGGGATAAAACGTGTTTAAGTGTTGTTGAAACACTCCAAATTCATCCCAAACTCTTACTATCAGTCAAATGCAATGCATTGTCACACATTCTGACCCTATAAACAGTAACAAAGATGTTTACTGCTTCGAATCAATTTTTTCTCGGTTTTAGCCTGTTTTCTCGGTTTAAGCCTGTTGTGGGATAAAACGTGTTTAAGTGTTGTTGAAACACTCCAAATTCATCCCAAACTCTTACTATCAGTCAAATGCAATGCATTGTCACACATTCTGACCCTATAAACAGTAACAAAGATGTTTACTGCTTCGAATCAATTTTTTCTCGGTTTTAGCCTGTTTTCTCGGTTTAAGCCTGTTGTGGGATAAAACGTGTTTAAGTGTTGTTGAAACACTCCAAATTCATCCCAAACTCTTACTATCAGTCAAATGCAATGCATTGTCACACATTCTGACCCTATAAACAGTAACAAAGATGTTTACTGCTTCGAATCAATTTTTTCTCGGTTTTAGCCTGTTTTCTCGGTTTAAGCCTGTTGTGGGATAAAACGTGTTTAAGTGTTGTTGAAACACTCCAAATTCATCCCGAACTCTTACTATCAGTCAAATGCAATGCATTGTCACACATTCTGACCCTATAAACAGTAACAAAGATGTTTACTGCTTCGAATCAATTTTTTCTCGGTTTTAGCCTGTTTTCTCGGTTTAAGCCTGTTGTGGGATAAAACGTGTTTAAGTGTTGTTGAAACACTCCAAATTCATCCCGAACTCTTACTATCAGTCAAATGCAATGCATTGTCACACATTCTGACCTTATAAACAGTAACAAAGATGTTTACTGCTTCGAATCAATTTTTTCTCGCTTTTAGCCTGTTTTCTCGGTTTAAGCCTGTTGTGGGATAAAACGTGTTTAAGTGTTGTTGAAACACTCCAAATTCATCCCAAACTCTTACTATCAGTCAAATGCAATGCATTGTCACACATTCTGACCCTATAAACAGTAACAAAGATGTTTACTGCTTCGAATCAATTTTTTCTCGGTTTTAGCCTGTTTTCTCGGTTTAAGCCTGTTGTGGGATAAAACGTGTTTAAGTGTTGTTGAAACACTCCAAATTCATCCCAAACTCTTACTATCAGTCAAATGCAATGCATTGTCACACATTCTGACCCTATAAACAGTAACAAAGATGTTTACTGCTTCGAATCAATTTTTTCTCGGTTTTAGCCTGTTTTCTCGGTTTAAGCCTGTTGTGGGATAAAACGTGTTTAAGTGTTGTTGAAACACTCCAAATTCATCCCGAACTCTTACTATCAGTCAAATGCAATGCATTGTCACACATTCTGACCCTATAAACAGTAACAAAGATGTTTACTGCTTGAATCAATTTTTCTCGGTTTTAGCCTGTTTTCTCGGTTTAAGCCTGTTGTGGGATAAAACGTGTTTAAGTGTTGTTGAAACATTCCAAATTCATCCCAAACTCTTACTATCAGTCAAATGCAATGCATTGTCACACATTCTGACCCTATAAACAGTAACAAAGATGTTTACTGCTTGAATCAATTTTTCTCGGTTTTAGCCTGTTTTCTCGGTTTAAGCCTGTTGTGGGATAAAACGTGTTTAAGTGTTGTTGAAACACTCCAAATTCATCCCAAACTCTTACTATCAGTCAAATGCAATGCATTGTCACACATTCTGACCTTATAAACAGTAACAAAGATGTTTACTGCTTCGAATCAATTTTTTCTCGGTTTTAGCCTGTTTTCTCGGTTTAAGCCTGTTGTGGGATAAAACGTGTTTAAGTGTTGTTGAAACACTCCAAATTCATCCCAAACTCTTACTATCAGTCAAATGCAATGCATTGTCACACATTCTGACCCTATAAACAGTAACAAAGATGTTTACTGCTTCGAATCAATTTTTTCTCGGTTTTAGCCTGTTTTCTCGGTTTAAGCCTGTTGTGGGATAAAACGTGTTTAAGTGTTGTTGAAACATTCCAAATTCATCCCAAACTCTTACTATCAGTCAAATGCAATGCATTGTCACACATTCTGACCCTATAAACAGTAACAAAGATGTTTACTGCTTCGAATCAATTTTTTCTCGGTTTTAGCCTGTTTTTTCGGTTTAAGCCTGTTGTGGGATAAAACGTGTTTAAGTGTTGTTGAAACATTCCAAATTCATCCCAAACTCTTACTATCAGTCAAATGCAATGCATTGTCACACATTCTGACCCTATAAACAGTAACAAAGATGTTTACTGCTTCGAATCAATTTTTTCTCGGTTTTAGCCTGTTTTCTTGGTTTAAGCCTGTTGTGGGATAAAACGTGTTTAAGTGTTGTTGAAACACTCCAAATTCATCCCGAACTCTTACTATCAGTCAAATGCAATGCATTGTCACACATTCTGACCCTATAAACAGTAACAAAGATGTTTACTGCTTCGAATCAATTTTTTCTCGGTTTTAGCCTGTTTTCTCGGTTTAAGCCTGTTGTGGGATAAAACGTGTTTAAGTGTTGTTGAAACACTCCAAATTCATCCCAAACTCTTACTATCAGTCAAATGCAATGCATTGTCACACATTCTGACCCTATAAACAGTAACAAAGATGTTTACTGCTTCGAATCAATTTTTTCTCGGTTTTAGCCTGTTTTCTCGGTTTAAGCCTGTTGTGGGATAAAACGTGTTTAAGTGTTGTTGAAACACTCCAAATTCATCCCAAACTCTTACTATCAGTCAAATGCAATGCATTGTCACACATTCTGACCCTATAAACAGTAACAAAGATGTTTACTGCTTGAATCAATTTTTCTCGGTTTTAGCCTGTTTTCTCGGTTTAAGCCTGTTGTGGGATAAAACGTGTTTAAGTGTTGTTGAAACACTCCAAATTCATCCCAAACTCTTACTATCAGTCAAATGCAATGCATTGTCACACATTCTGACCCTATAAACAGTAACAAAGATGTTTACTGCTTCGAATCAATTTTTCTCGGTTTTAGCCTGTTTTCTCGGTTTAAGCCTGTTGTGGGATAAAACGTGTTTAAGTGTTGTTGAAACACTCCAAATTCATCCCAAACTCTTACTATCAGTCAAATGCAATGCATTGTCACACATTCTGACCCTATAAACAGTAACAAAGATGTTTACTGCTTCGAATCAATTTTTCTCGGTTTTAGCCTGTTTTCTCGGTTTAAGCCTGTTGTGGGATAAAACGTGTTTAAGTGTTGTTGAAACACTCCAAATTCATCCCAAACTCTTACTATCAGTCAAATGCAATGCATTGTCACACATTCTGACCCTATAAACAGTAACAAAGATGTTTACTGCTTCGAATCAATTTTTCTCGGTTTTAGCCTGTTTTCTCGGTTTAAGCCTGTTGTGGGATAAAACGTGTTTAAGTGTTGTTGAAACACTCCAAATTCATCCCGAACTCTTACTATCAGTCAAATGCAATGCATTGTCACACATTCTGACCCTATAAACAGTAACAAAGATGTTTACTGCTTGAATCAATTTTTCTCGGTTTTAGCCTGTTTTCTCGGTTTAAGCCTGTTGTGGGATAAAACGTGTTTAAGTGTTGTTGAAACACTCCAAATTCATCCCAAACTCTTACTATCAGTCAAATGCAATGCATTGTCACACATTCTGACCCTATAAACAGTAACAAAGATGTTTACTGCTTGAATCAATTTTTCTCGGTTTTAGCCTGTTTTCTCGGTTTAAGCCTGTTGTGGGATAAAACGTGTTTAAGTGTTGTTGAAACACTCCAAATTCATCCCAAACTCTTACTATCAGTCAAATGCAATGCATTGTCACACATTCTGACCCTATAAACAGTAACAAAGATGTTTACTGCTTCGAATCAATTTTTCTCGGTTTTAGCCTGTTTTCTCGGTTTAAGCCTGTTGTGGGATAAAACGTGTTTAAGTGTTGTTGAAACACTCCAAATTCATCCCAAACTCTTACTATCAGTCAAATGCAATGCATTGTCACACATTCTGACCCTATAAACAGTAACAAAGATGTTTACTGCTTCGAATCAATTTTTCTCGGTTTTAGCCTGTTTTCTCGGTTTAAGCCTGTTGTGGGATAAAACGTGTTTAAGTGTTGTTGAAACACTCCAAATTCATCCCAAACTCTTACTATCAGTCAAATGCAATGCATTGTCACACATTCTGACCCTATAAACAGTAACAAAGATGTTTACTGCTTCGAATCAATTTTTCTCGGTTTTAGCCTGTTTTCTCGGTTTAAGCCTGTTGTGGGATAAAACGTGTTTAAGTGTTGTTGAAACACTCCAAATTCATCCCAAACTCTTACTATCAGTCAAATGCAATGCATTGTCACACATTCTGACCCTATAAACAGTAACAAAGATGTTTACTGCTTGAATCAATTTTTTCTCGGTTTTAAGCCTGTTGTGGGATAAAACGTGTTTAAGTGTTGTTGAAACACTCCAAATTCATCCCGAACTCTTACTATCAGTCAAATGCAATGCATTGTCACACATTCTGACCCTATAAACAGTAACAAAGATGTTTACTGCTTCGAATCAATTTTTCTCGGTTTTAGCCTGTTTTCTCGGTTTAAGCCTGTTGTGGGATAAAACGTGTTTAAGTGTTGTTGAAACACTCCAAATTCATCCCAAACTCTTACTATCAGTCAAATGCAATGCATTGTCACACATTCTGACCCTATAAACAGTAACAAAGATGTTTACTGCTTCGAATCAATTTTTCTCGGTTTTAGCCTGTTTTCTCGGTTTAAGCCTGTTGTGGGATAAAACGTGTTTAAGTGTTGTTGAAACACTCCAAATTCATCCCAAACTCTTACTATCAGTCAAATGCAATGCATTGTCACACATTCTGACCCTATAAACAGTAACAAAGATGTTTACTGCTTCGAATCAATTTTTCTCGGTTTTAGCCTGTTTTCTCGGTTTAAGCCTGTTGTGGGATAAAACGTGTTTAAGTGTTGTTGAAACACTCCAAATTCATCCCAAACTCTTACTATCAGTCAAATGCAATGCATTGTCACACATTCTGACCCTATAAACAGTAACAAAGATGTTTACTGCTTGAATCAATTTTTCTCGGTTTTAGCCTGTTTTCTCGGTTTAAGCCTGTTGTGGGATAAAACGTGTTTAAGTGTTGTTGAAACACTCCAAATTCATCCCAAACTCTTACTATCAGTCAAATGCAATGCATTGTCACACATTCTGACCCTATAAACAGTAACAAAGATGTTTACTGCTTCGAATCAATTTTTCTCGGTTTTAGCCTGTTTTCTCGGTTTAAGCCTGTTGTGGGATAAAACGTGTTTAAGTGTTGTTGAAACACTCCAAATTCATCCCAAACTCTTACTATCAGTCAAATGCAATGCATTGTCACACATTCTGACCCTATAAACAGTAACAAAGCTGTTTACTGCTTGAAATCAATGTTTTCTCGGTTTTAGCCTGTTTTCTCGGTTTAAGCCTGTTGTGGGATAAAACGTGTTTAAGTGTTGTTGAAACACTCCAAATTCATCCCGAACTCTTACTATCAGTCAAATGCAATGCATTGTCACACATTCTGACCCTATAAACAGTAACAAAGATGTTTACTGCTTGAATCAATTTTTCTCGGTTTTAGCCTGTTTTCTCGGTTTAAGCCTGTTGTGGGATAAAACGTGTTTAAGTGTTGTTGAAACACTCCAAATTCATCCCAAACTCTTACTATCAGTCAAATGCAATGCATTGTCACACATTCTGACCCTATAAACAGTAACAAAGATGTTTACTGCTTCGAATCAATTTTTCTCGGTTTTAGCCTGTTTTCTCGGTTTAAGCCTGTTGTGGGATAAAACGTGTTTAAGTGTTGTTGAAACACTCCAAATTCATCCCAAACTCTTACTATCAGTCAAATGCAATGCATTGTCACACATTCTGACCCTATAAACAGTAACAAAGATGTTTACTGCTTCGAATCAATTTTTTCTCGGTTTTAGCCTGTTTTCTCGGTTTAAGCCTGTTGTGGGATAAAACGTGTTTAAGTGTTGTTGAAACACTCCAAATTCATCCCAAACTCTTACTATCAGTCAAATGCAATGCATTGTCACACATTCTGACCCTATAAACAGTAACAAAGATGTTTACTGCTTCGAATCAATTTTTCTCGGTTTTAGCCTGTTTTCTCGGTTTAAGCCTGTTGTGGGATAAAACGTGTTTAAGTGTTGTTGAAACACTCCAAATTCATCGAACTCTTACTATCAGTCAAATGCAATGCATTGTCACACATTCTGACCCTATAAACAGTAACAAAGATGTTTACTGCTTCGAATCAATTTTTCTCGGTTTTAGCCTGTTTTCTCGGTTTAAGCCTGTTGTGGGATAAAACGTGTTTAAGTGTTGTTGAAACATTCCAAATTCATCCCAAACTCTTACTATCAGTCAAATGCAATGCATTGTCACACATTCTGACCCTATAAACAGTAACAAAGATGTTTACTGCTTGAATCAATTTTTCTCGGTTTTAGCCTGTTTTCTCGGTTTAAGCCTGTTGTGGGATAAAACGTGTTTAAGTGTTGTTGAAACACTCCAAATTCATCCCAAACTCTTACTATCAGTCAAATGCAATGCATTGTCACACATTCTGACCCTATAAACAGTAACAAAGATGTTTACTGCTTGAATCAATTTTTCTCGGTTTTAGCCTGTTTTCTCGGTTTAAGCCTGTTGTGGGATAAAACGTGTTTAAGTGTTGTTGAAACACTCCAAATTCATCCCAAACTCTTACTATCAGTCAAATGCAATGCATTGTCACACATTCTGACCCTATAAACAGTAACAAAGATGTTTACTGCTTGAATCAATTTTTCTCGGTTTTAGCCTGTTTTCTCGGTTTAAGCCTGTTGTGGGATAAAACGTGTTTAAGTGTTGTTGAAACACTCCAAATTCATCCCAAACTCTTACTATCAGTCAAATGCAATGCATTGTCACACATTCTGACCCTATAAACAGTAACAAAGATGTTTACTGCTTCGAATCAATTTTTCTCGGTTTTAGCCTGTTTTCTCGGTTTAAGCCTGTTGTGGGATAAAACGTGTTTAAGTGTTGTTGAAACACTCCAAATTCATCCCAAACTCTTACTATCAGTCAAATGCAATGCATTGTCACACATTCTGACCCTATAAACAGTAACAAAGATGTTTACTGCTTCGAATCAATTTTTTCTCGGTTTTAGCCTGTTTTCTCGGTTTAAGCCTGTTGTGGGATAAAACGTGTTTAAGTGTTGTTGAAACACTCCAAATTCATCCCAAACTCTTACTATCAGTCAAATGCAATGCATTGTCACACATTCTGACCCTATAAACAGTAACAAAGCTGTTTACTGCTTCAATCAATGTTTTCGGTTTTAGCCTGTTTCGGGACAAAATGGGTATAAGTCTTGTCTAAACACTCCAAATTCAACCGAACTCTTATAATTAGTCAAATGCATTGAATTGTTACATATTTTGACCTTAGAAACAGTAACAAAGCTGTTTACTGCTTGAATCAATGTTTTCTCGTTTTTAGCTTATTTCGGGACAAAATGGGTATGAGTCTTGTCTAAACACTCAAAATTCAACCTGAACTCTTATAATTAGTCAAATGCATTGGATGGTTACATATTCTAACCCTAGAATACAGTAACAAAGCTGTTTACTGCTTCAAATCAATGTTTTCTTTTAGCCTGTTTTCTCGGTTTTAGCCTGTTTTCTCGGTTTAAACCTGTTTTGGATAAAACGTGTTTAAGTGTTGTCGAAACACTCCAAATTCATCCCAAACTCTTACTATCAGTCAAATGCAATGGATTGTCACATATTCTGACCCTAAAAACAGTAACAAAGCTGTTTACTGCTTCAAATCAATGTTTTCTCGGTTTTAGCCTGTTTCGGGACAAAATGGGTATAAGTCTTGTCTAAACACTCCAAATTCATCCCAACTCTTATAATTAGTCAAATGCATTGAATTGTTACATATTTTGACCTTAGAAACAGTAACAAAGCTGTTTACTGCTTCGAATCAATGTTTTCTCGGTTTTAGCCTGTTTTCTCGGTTTAAGCCTGTTTTGGGATAAAACGTGTTTAAGTGTTGTTGAAACACTCCAAATTCATCCCAAACTCTTACTATCAGTCAAATGCAATGCATTGTCACACATTCTGACCCTATAAACAGTAACAAAGATGTTTACTGCTTGAATCAATTTTTCTCGGTTTTAGCCTGTTTTCTCGGTTTAAGCCTGTTGTGGGATAAAACGTGTTTAAGTGTTGTTGAAACACTCCAAATTCATCCCAAACTCTTACTATCAGTCAAATGCAATGCATTGTCACACATTCTGACCCTATAAACAGTAACAAAGATGTTTACTGCTTGAATCAATTTTTCTCGGTTTTAGCCTGTTTTCTCGGTTTAAGCCTGTTGTGGGATAAAACGTGTTTAAGTGTTGTTGAAACACTCCAAATTCATCCCAAACTCTTACTATCAGTCAAATGCAATGCATTGTCACACATTCTGACCCTATAAACAGTAACAAAGATGTTTACTGCTTCAAATCAATTTTTTCTCGGTTTTAGCCTGTTTTCGGGACATAAATGGTGTTTAAGTGTTGTTGAAACACTCCAAATTCATCCCAAACTCTTACTATCAGTCAAATGCAATGCATTGTCACACATTCTGACCCTATAAACAGTAACAAAGATGTTTACTGCTTCGAATCAATTTTTTCTCGGTTTTAGCCTGTTTTCTCGGTTTAAGCTGGTGGGATAAAACGTGTTTAAGTGTTGTCTAAACACTCCAAATTCATCCCAAACTCTTACTATCAGTCAAATGCAATGCATTGTCACACATTCTGACCCTATAAACAGTAACAAAGATGTTTACTGCTTCAAATCAATTTTTCTCGGTTTTAGCCTGTTTTCTCGGTTTAAGCCTGTTGTGGGATAAAACGTGTTTAAGTGTTGTTGAAACACTCCAAATTCATCCCAAACTCTTACTATCAGTCAAATGCAATGCATTGTCACACATTCTGACCCTATAAACAGTAACAAAGATGTTTACTGCTTCAATCAATTTTTCTCGGTTTTAGCCTGTTTTCTCGGTTTAGCCTGTTTCGGGACAAAATGGGTATAAGTCTTGTCTAAACACTCCAAATTCAACCCGAACTCTTATAATTAGTCAAATGCATTGAATTGTTACATATTTTGACCTTAGAAACAGTAACAAAGCTGGTTACTGCTTCGAATCAATGTTTTCTCGGTTTTAGCCTGTTTTCTCGGTTTAAGCCTGTTTTGGGATAAAACGTGTTTAAGTGTTGTTGAAACACTCCAAATTCATCCCAAACTCTTACTATCAGTCAAATGCAATGCATTGTCACACATTCTGACCCTATAAACAGTAACAAAGATGTTTACTGCTTCGAATCAATTTTTTCTCGGTTTTAGCCTGTTTTCTCGGTTTAAGCCTGTTGTGGGATAAAACGTGTTTAAGTGTTGTTGAAACACTCCAAATTCATCCCAAACTCTTACTATCAGTCAAATGCAATGCATTGTCACACATTCTGACCCTATAAACAGTAACAAAGATGTTTACTGCTTCGAATCAATTTTTCTCGGTTTTAGCCTGTTTTCTTGGTTTAAGCCTGTTGTGGGATAAAACGTGTTTAAGTGTTGTTGAAACACTCCAAATTCATCCCAACTCTTACTATCAGTCAAATGCAATGCATTGTCACACATTCTGACCCTATAAACAGTAACAAAGATGTTTACTGCTTCGAATCAATTTTTCTCGGTTTTAGCCTGTTTTCTCGGTTTAAGCCTGTTGTGGGATAAAACGTGTTTAAGTGTTGTTGAAACACTCCAAATTCATCCCAAACTCTTACTATCAGTCAAATGCAATGCATTGTCACACATTCTGACCCTATAAACAGTAACAAAGATGTTTACTGCTTCGAATCAATTTTTTCTCGGTTTTAGCCTGTTTTCTCGGTTTAAGCCTGTTGTGGGATAAAACGTGTTTAAGTGTTGTTGAAACATTCCAAATTCATCCCAAACTCTTACTATCAGTCAAATGCAATGCATTGTCACACATTCTGACCCTATAAACAGTAACAAAGATGTTTACTGCTTCGAATCAATTTTTTCTCGGTTTTAGCCTGTTTTTCGGTTTAAGCCTGTTGTGGGATAAAACGTGTTTAAGTGTTGTTGAAACATTCCAAATTCATCCCAAACTCTTACTATCAGTCAAATGCAATGCATTGTCACACATTCTGACCCTATAAACAGTAACAAAGATGTTTACTGCTTCGAATCAATTTTTTCTCGGTTTTAGCCTGTTTTCTCGGTTTTAGCCTGTTTCGGGACAAAATGGGTATAAGTCTTGTCTAAACACTCCAAATTCAACCCGAACTCTTATAATTAGTCAAATGCATTGAATTGTTACATATTTTGACCTTAGAAACAGTAACAAAGCTGGTTACTGCTTCGAATCAATGTTTTCTCGGTTTTAGCCTGTTTTCTCGGTTTAAGCCTGTTTTGGGATAAAACGTGTTTAAGTGTTGTTGAAACACTCCAAATTCATCCCAAACTCTTACTATCAGTCAAATGCAATGCATTGTCACACATTCTGACCCTATAAACAGTAACAAAGATGTTTACTGCTTCGAATCAATTTTTTCTCGGTTTTAGCCTGTTTTCTCGGTTTAAGCCTGTTGTGGGATAAAACGTGTTTAAGTGTTGTTGAAACACTCCAAATTCATCCCAAACTCTTACTATCAGTCAAATGCAATGCATTGTCACACATTCTGACCCTATAAACAGTAACAAAGATGTTTACTGCTTCGAATCAATTTTTCTCGGTTTTAGCCTGTTTTCTCGGTTTAAGCCTGTTGTGGGATAAAACGTGTTTAAGTGTTGTTGAAACACTCCAAATTCATCCCAACTCTTACTATCAGTCAAATGCAATGCATTGTCACACATTCTGACCCTATAAACAGTAACAAAGATGTTTACTGCTTCGAATCAATTTTTCTTGGTTTTAGCCTGTTTTCTCGGTTTAAGCCTGTTGTGGGATAAAACGTGTTTAAGTGTTGTTGAAACACTCCAAATTCATCCCAAACTCTTACTATCAGTCAAATGCAATGCATTGTCACACATTCTGACCCTATAAACAGTAACAAAGATGTTTACTGCTTCGAATCAATTTTTCTCGGTTTTAGCCTGTTTTCTCGGTTTAAGCCTGTTGTGGGATAAAACGTGTTTAAGTGTTGTTGAAACACTCCAAATTCATCCCAAACTCTTACTATCAGTCAAATGCAATGCATTGTCACACATTCTGACCCTATAAACAGTAACAAAGATGTTTACTGCTTGAATCAATTTTTCTCGGTTTTAGCCTGTTTTTCGGTTTAAGCCTGTTGTGGGATAAAACGTGTTTAAGTGTTGTTGAAACACTCCAAATTCATCCCAAACTCTTACTATCAGTCAAATGCAATGCATTGTCACACATTCTGACCCTATAAACAGTAACAAAGATGTTTACTGCTTCGAATCAATTTTTTCTCGGTTTTAGCCTGTTTTCTCGGTTTTAGCCTGTTTCGGGACAAAATGGGTATAAGTCTTGTCTAAACACTCCAAATTCAACCGAACTCTTATAATTAGTCAAATGCATTGAATTGTTACATATTTTGACCTTAGAAACAGTAACAAAGCTGGTTACTGCTTCGAATCAATGTTTTCTCGGTTTTAGCCTGTTTTCTCTGTTTAAGCCTGTTTTGGGATAAAACGTGTTTAAGTGTTGTTGAAACACTCCAAATTCATCCCAAACTCTGACTATCAGTCAAATGCAATGCATTGTCACACATTCTGACCCTATAAACAGTAACAAAGATGTTTACTGCTTCGAATCAATTTTTTCTCGGTTTTAGCCTGTTTTCTCGGTTTAAGCCTGTTGTGGGATAAAACGTGTTTAAGTGTTGTTGAAACACTCCAAATTCATCCCAAACTCTTACTATCAGTCAAATGCAATGCATTGTCACACATTCTGACCCTATAAACAGTAACAAAGATGTTTACTGCTTCGAATCAATTTTTTCTCGGTTTTAGCCTGTTTTCTTGGTTTAAGCCTGTTGTGGGATAAAACGTGTTTAAGTGTTGTTGAAACACTCCAAATTCATCCCAAACTCTTACTATCAGTCAAATGCAATGCATTGTCACACATTCTGACCCTATAAACAGTAACAAAGATGTTTACTGCTTCGAATCAATTTTTTCTCGGTTTTAGCCTGTTTTCTCGGTTTAAGCCTGTTGTGGGATAAAACGTGTTTAAGTGTTGTTGAAACACTCCAAATTCATCCCAAACTCTTACTATCAGTCAAATGCAATGCATTGTCACACATTCTGACCCTATAAACAGTAACAAAGATGTTTACTGCTTCGAATCAATTTTTCTCGGTTTTAGCCTGTTTTCTCGGTTTAAGCCTGTTGTGGGATAAAACGTGTTTAAGTGTTGTTGAAACACTCCAAATTCATCCCAAACTCTTACTATCAGTCAAATGCAATGCATTGTCACACATTCTGACCCTATAAACAGTAACAAAGATGTTTACTGCTTGAATCAATTTTTCTCGGTTTTAGCCTGTTTTCGGTTTAAGCCTGTTGTGGGATAAAACGTGTTTAAGTGTTGTTGAAACACTCCAAATTCATCCCAACTCTTACTATCAGTCAAATGCAATGCATTGTCACACATTCTGACCCTATAAACAGTAACAAAGATGTTTACTGCTTCGAATCAATTTTTTCTCGGTTTTAGCCTGTTTTCGGTTTAAGCTGTTTGTGGGATAAAACGTGTTTAAGTGTTGTCTAAACACTCCAAATTCATCCCAAACTCTTACTATCAGTCAAATGCAATGCATTGTCACACATTCTGACCCTAGAAACAGTAACAAAGATGTTTACTGCTTCGAATCAATTTTTCTCGGTTTTAGCCTGTTTTCTCGGTTTAAGCCTGTTGTGGGATAAAACGTGTTTAAGTGTTGTTGAAACACTCCAAATTCATCCCAAACTCTTACTATCAGTCAAATGCAATGCATTGTCACACATTCTGACCCTATAAACAGTAACAAAGATGTTTACTGCTTCGAATCAATTTTTTCTCGGTTTTAGCCTGTTTTCTCGGTTTAAGCCTGTTGTGGGATAAAACGTGTTTAAGTGTTGTTGAAACACTCCAAATTCATCCCAAACTCTTACTATCAGTCAAATGCAATGCATTGTCACACATTCTGACCCTATAAACAGTAACAAAGCTGTTTACTGCTTCAAATCAATGTTTTCTCGGTTTTAGCCTGTTTCGGGACAAAATGGGTATAAGTCTTGTCTAAACACTCCAAATTCAACCCGAACTCTTATAATTAGTCAAATGCATTGAATTGTTACATATTTTGACCTAGAAACAGTAACAAAGCTGTTTACTGCTTCGAATCAATGTTTTCTCGTTTTTAGCTTATTTCGGGACAAAATGGGTATGAGTCTTGTCTAAACACTCAAAATTCAACCTGAACTCTTATAATTAGTCAAATGCATTGGATGGTTACATATTTTAATCCTAGAATAAGTAACAAAGCTGTTTACTGCTTCAAATCAATGTTTTCTCGGTTTTAGCCTGTTTTCTCGGTTTTAGCCTGTTTTCTCGGTTTAAACCTGTTTTTGGATAAAACGGGTTTAAGTGTTGTCGAAACACTCCAAATTCATCCCAAACTCTTACTATCAGTCAAATGCAATGGATTGTCACATATTCTGACCCTAAAAACAGTAACAAAGCTGTTTACTGCTTCAAATCAATGTTTTCTCGGTTTTAGCCTGTTTCGGGACAAAATGGGTATAAGTCTTGTCTAAACACTCCAAATTCAACCCGAACTCTTATAATTAGTCAAATGCATTGAATTGTTACATATTTTGACCCTAGAAACAGTAACAAAGCTGGTTTACTGCTTGAATCAATGTTTTCTCGGTTTTAGCCTGTTTTCTCGGTTTAAGCCTGTTGTGGGATAAAACGGGTTTAAGTGTTGTCTAAACACTCCAAATTCATCCCAAACTCTTATAAGTTGTCAAATGCAATGGATTGTCACACATTCTGACCCTAGAAACAGTAACAAAGCTGTTTACTGCTTTGAATCAATGTTTTCTCGGTTTTAGCCTGTTTTCTCGGTTTAAGCCTGTTTTGGGATAAAACGTGTTTAAGTGTTGTTGAAACACTCCAAATTCATCCCAAACTCTTACTATCAGTCAAATGCAATGCATTGTCACACATTCTGACCCTATAAACAGTAACAAAGATGTTTACTGCTTCGAATCAATTTTTTCTCGGTTTTAGCCTGTTTTCTCGGTTTAAGCCTGTTGTGGGATAAAACGTGTTTAAGTGTTGTTGAAACACTCCAAATTCATCCCAAACTCTTACTATCAGTCAAATGCAATGCATTGTCACACATTCTGACCCTATAAACAGTAACAAAGATGTTTACTGCTTCGAATCAATTTTTTCTCGGTTTTAGCCTGTTTTCTCGGTTTAAGCCTGTTGTGGGATAAAACGTGTTTAAGTGTTGTTGAAACACTCCAAATTCATCCCAAACTCTTACTATCAGTCAAATGCAATGCATTGTCACACATTCTGACCCTATAAACAGTAACAAAGCTGTTTACTGCTTCAAATCAATGTTTTCTCGGTTTTAGCCTGTTTCGGGACAAAATGGGTATAAGTCTTGTCTAAACACTCCAAATTCAACCCGAACTCTTATAATTAGTCAAATGCATTGAATTGTTACATATTTTGACCTAGAAACAGTAACAAAGCTGTTTACTGCTTCGAATCAATGTTTTCTCGTTTTTAGCTTATTTCGGGACAAAATGGGTATGAGTCTTGTCTAAACACTCAAAATTCAACCTGAACTCTTATAATTAGTCAAATGCATTGGATGGTTACATATTTTAATCCTAGAATAAGTAACAAAGCTGTTTACTGCTTCAAATCAATGTTTTCTCGGTTTTAGCCTGTTTTCTCGGTTTTAGCCTGTTTTCTCGGTTTAAACCTGTTTTTGGATAAAACAGGTTTAAGTGTTGTCGAAACACTCCAAATTCATCCCAAACTCTTACTATCAGTCAAATGCAATGGATTGTCACATATTCTGACCCTATAAACAGTAACAAAGATGTTTACTGCTTCGAATCAATTTTTTCTCGGTTTTAGCCTGTTTTCTCGGTTTAAGCCTGTTGTGGGATAAAACGTGTTTAAGTGTTGTTGAAACACTCCAAATTCATCCCAAACTCTTACTATCAGTCAAATGCAATGGATTGTCACACATTCTGACCCTAGAAACAGTAACAAAGCTGTTTACTGCTTCAAATCAATGTTTTCTCGGTTTTAGCCTGTTTCGGGACAAAATGGGTATAAGTCTTGTCTAAACACTCCAAATTCATCCCAACTCTTATAATTAGTCAAATGCAATGAATTGTCACATATTTTGACCCTAGAAACAGTAACAAAGCTGTTTACTGCTTCGAATCAATGTTTTCTCGGTTTTAGCCTGTTTTCTCGGTTTAAACTTGTTTTTGGATAAAACGGGTTTAAGTGTTGTCTAAACACTCCAAATTCATCCCAAACTCTTACTATCAGTCAAATGCAATGCATTGTCACACATTCTGACCCTAGAAACAGTAACAAAGCTGTTTACTGCTTTGAATCAATTTTTCTCGGTTTTAGCCTGTTTTCTCGGTTTAAGCCTGTTTTGGGATAAAACGTGTTTAAGTGTTGTTGAAACACTCCAAATTCATCCCAAACTCTTACTATCAGTCAAATGCAATGCATTGTCACACATTCTGACCCTATAAACAGTAACAAAGATGTTTACTGCTTGAATCAATTTTTCTCGGTTTTAGCCTGTTTTCTCGGTTTAAGCCTGTTGTGGGATAAAACGTGTTTAAGTGTTGTTGAAACACTCCAAATTCATCCCAAACTCTTACTATCAGTCAAATGCAATGCATTGTCACACATTCTGACCCTATAAACAGTAACAAAGCTGTTTACTGCTTCAAATCAATGTTTTCTCGGTTTTAGCCTGTTTCGGGACAAAATGGGTATAAGTCTTGTCTAAACACTCCAAATTCAACCCGAACTCTTATAATTAGTCAAATGCATTGAATTGTTACATATTTTGACCTAGAAACAGTAACAAAGCTGTTTACTGCTTCAAATCAATGTTTTCTCGGTTTTAGCCTGTTTTCTCGGTTTTAGCCTGTTTTCGGTTTAAACCTGTTTTGGATAAACGGGTTTAAGTGTTGTCGAAACACTCCAAATTCATCCCAAACTCTTACTATCAGTCAAATGCAATGGATTGTCACATATTCTGACCCTAAAAACAGTAACAAAGCTGTTTACTGCTTCAAATCAATGTTTTCTCGGTTTTAGCCTGTTTCGGGACAAAATGGGTATAAGTCTTGTCTAAACACTCCAAATTCAACCCGAACTCTTATAATTAGTCAAATGCATTGAATTGTTACATATTTTGACCCTAGAAACAGTAACAAAGCTGTTTACTGCTTCGAATCAATGTTTTCTCGGTTTTAGCCTGTTTTCTCGGTTTAAGCCTGTTATAGGATAAAACGGGTTTAAGTGTTGTCTAAACACTCCAAATTCATCCCGAACTCTTATAATTAGTCAAATGCATTGAATTGTTACATATTTTGACCCTAGAAACAGTAACAAAGCTGTTTACTGCTTCGAATCAATGTTTTCTCGGTTTTAGCCTGTTTTCTCGGTTTAAGCCTGTTATAGGATAAAACGGGTTTAAGTGTCGTCTAAACACTCCAAATTCATCCCAAACTCTTATAAGTTGTCAAATGCAATGGATTGTCACACATTCTGACCCTAGAAACAGTAACAAAGCTGTTTACTGCTTTGAATCAATGTTTTCTCGGTTTTAGCCTGTTTTCTCGGTTTAAGCCTGTTTTGGGATAAAACGTGTTTAAGTGTTGTTGAAACACTCCAAATTCATCCCAAACTCTTACTATCAGTCAAATGCAATGCATTGTCACACATTCTGACCCTATAAACAGTAACAAAGATGTTTACTGCTTCGAATCAATTTTTTCTCGGTTTTAGCCTGTTTTCTCGGTTTAAGCCTGTTGTGGGATAAAACGTGTTTAAGTGTTGTTGAAACACTCCAAATTCATCCCAAACTCTTACTATCAGTCAAATGCAATGCATTGTCACACATTCTGACCCTATAAACAGTAACAAAGATGTTTACTGCTTCGAATCAATTTTTCTCGGTTTTAGCCTGTTTTCTCGGTTTAAGCTGTTGTGGGATAAAACGTGTTTAAGTGTTGTTGAAACACTCCAAATTCATCCCAAACTCTTACTATCAGTCAAATGCAATGCATTGTCACACATTCTGACCCTATAAACAGTAACAAAGCTGTTTACTGCTTCAAATCAATGTTTTCTCGGTTTTAGCCTGTTTCGGGACAAAATGGGTATAAGTCTTGTCTAAACACTCCAAATTCAACCGAACTCTTATAATTAGTCAAATGCATTGAATTGTTACATATTTTGACCTTAGAAACAGTAACAAAGCTGTTTACTGCTTCGAATCAATGTTTTCTCGTTTTTAGCTTATTTCGGGACAAAATGGGTATGAGTCTTGTCTAAACACTCAAAATTCAACCTGAACTCTTATAATTAGTCAAATGCATTGGATGGTTACATATTTTAATCCTAGAATAAGTAACAAAGCTGTTTACTGCTTCAAATCAATGTTTTCTCGGTTTTAGCCTGTTTTCTCGGTTTTAGCCTGTTTTCTCGGTTTAAACCTGTTTTTGGATAAAACAGGTTTAAGTGTTGTCGAAACACTCCAAATTCATCCCAAACTCTTACTATCAGTCAAATGCAATGGATTGTCACATATTCTGACCCTATAAACAGTAACAAAGATGTTTACTGCTTCGAATCAATTTTTTCTCGGTTTTAGCCTGTTTTCTCGGTTTAAGCCTGTTGTGGGATAAAACGTGTTTAAGTGTTGTTGAAACACTCCAAATTCATCCCAAACTCTTACTATCAGTCAAATGCAATGCATTGTCACACATTCTGACCCTATAAACAGTAACAAAGCTGTTTACTGCTTCAAATCAATGTTTTCTCGGTTTTAGCCTGTTTCGGGACAAAATGGGTATAAGTCTTGTCTAAACACTCCAAATTCAACCCGAACTCTTATAATTAGTCAAATGCATTGAATTGTTACATATTTTGACCTTAGAAACAGTAACAAAGCTGTTTACTGCTTCGAATCAATGTTTTCTCGTTTTTAGCTTATTTCGGGACAAAATGGGTATGAGTCTTGTCTAAACACTCAAAATTCAACCTGAACTCTTATAATTAGTCAAATGCATTGGATGGTTACATATTTTAATCCTAGAATAAGTAACAAAGCTGTTTACTGCTTCAAATCAATGTTTTCTCGGTTTTAGCCTGTTTTCTCGGTTTTAGCCTGTTTTCTCGGTTTAAACCTGTTTTTGGATAAAACAGGTTTAAGTGTTGTCGAAACACTCCAAATTCATCCCAAACTCTTACTATCAGTCAAATGCAATGGATTGTCACATATTCTGACCCTAAAAACAGTAACAAAGCTGTTTACTGCTTCAAATCAATGTTTTCTCGGTTTTAGCCTGTTTCGGGACAAAATGGGTATAAGTCTTGTCTAAACACTCCAAATTCAACCCGAACTCTTATAATTAGTCAAATGCATTGAATTGTTACATATTTTGACCCTAGAAACAGTAACAAAGCTGGTTACTGCTTCGAATCAATGTTTTCTCGGTTTTAGCCTGTTTTCTCGGTTTAAGCCTGTTATAGGATAAAACGGGTTTAAGTGTTGTCTAAACACTCCAAATTCATCCCAAACTCTTATAAGTTGTCAAATGCAATGGATTGTCACACATTCTGACCCTAGAAACAGTAACAAAGCTGTTTACTGCTTTGAATCAATGTTTTCTCGGTTTTAGCCTGTTTTCTCGGTTTAAGCCTGTTTTTGGATAAAACAGGTTTAAGTGTTGTCGAAACACTCCAAATTCATCCCAAACTCTTACTATCAGTCAAATGCAATGGATTGTCACATATTCTGACCCTATAAACAGTAACAAAGATGTTTACTGCTTCGAATCAATTTTTTCTCGGTTTTAGCCTGTTTTCTCGGTTTAAGCCTGTTGTGGGATAAAACGTGTTTAAGTGTTGTTGAAACACTCCAAATTCATCCCAAACTCTTACTATCAGTCAAATGCAATGCATTGTCACACATTCTGACCCTATAAACAGTAACAAAGATGTTTACTGCTTGAATCAATTTTTCTCGGTTTTAGCCTGTTTTCTCGGTTTAAGCCTGTTGTGGGATAAAACGTGTTTAAGTGTTGTTGAAACACTCCAAATTCATCCCAAACTCTTACTATCAGTCAAATGCAATGCATTGTCACACATTCTGACCCTATAAACAGTAACAAAGCTGTTTACTGCTTCAAATCAATGTTTTCTCGGTTTTAGCCTGTTTTCGGGACAAAATGGGTATAAGTCTTGTCTAAACACTCCAAATTCATCCCGAACTCTTATAATTAGTCAAATGCATTGGATTGTCACATATTTTGACCTAGAAACAGTAACAAAGCTGTTTACTGCTTCGAATCAATGTTTTCTCGTTTTTAGCTTATTTCGGGACAAAATGGGTATAAGTCTTGTCTAAACACTCAAAATTCAACCTGAACTCTTATAATTAGTCAAATGCATTGGATTGTTACATATTTTGACCCTAGAATAAGTAACAAAGCTGTTTACTGCTTCAATCAATGTTTTCTCGGTTTTAGCCTGTTTTCTCGGTTTTAGCCTGTTTTCTCGGTTTAAACCTGTTTTGGATAAAACGGTTTAAGTGTTGTCGAAACACTCCAAATTCATCCCAAACTCTTACTATCAGTCAAATGCAATGAATTGTCACATATTCTGACCCTATAAACAGTAACAAAGATGTTTACTGCTTCGAATCAATGTTTTCTCGGTTTTAGCCTGTTTTCTCGGTTTAAGCCTGTTGTGGGATAAAACGTGTTTAAGTGTTGTTGAAACACTCCAAATTCATCCCAAACTCTTACTATCAGTCAAATGCAATGCATTGTCACACATTCTGACCCTATAAACAGTAACAAAGCTGTTTACTGCTTCAAATCAATGTTTTCTCGGTTTTAGCCTGTTTCGGGACAAAATGGGTATAAGTCTTGTCTAAACACTCCAAATTCAACCCGAACTCTTATAATTAGTCAAATGCATTGAATTGTTACATATTTTGACCTTAGAAACAGTAACAAAGCTGTTTACTGCTTCGAATCAATGTTTTCTCGTTTTTAGCTTATTTCGGGACAAAATGGGTATGAGTCTTGTCTAAACACTCAAAATTCAACCTGAACTCTTATAATTAGTCAAATGCATTGGATGGTTACATATTTTAATCCTAGAATAAGTAACAAAGCTGTTTACTGCTTCAAATCAATGTTTTCTCGGTTTTAGCCTGTTTTCTCGGTTTTAGCCTGTTTTCTCGGTTTAAACCTGTTTTTGGATAAAACGGGTTTAAGTGTTGTCGAAACACTCCAAATTCATCCCAAACTCTTACTATCAGTCAAATGCAATGGATTGTCACATATTCTGACCCTAAAAACAGTAACAAAGCTGTTTACTGCTTCAAATCAATGTTTTCTCGGTTTTAGCCTGTTTCGGGACAAAATGGGTATAAGTCTTGTCTAAACACTCCAAATTCAACCCGAACTCTTATAATTAGTCAAATGCATTGAATTGTTACATATTTTGACCCTAGAAACAGTAACAAAGCTGTTTACTGCTTCGAATCAATGTTTTCTCGGTTTTAGCCTGTTTTCTCGGTTTAAGCCTGTTATAGGATAAAACGGGTTTAAGTGTTGTCTAAACACTCCAAATTCATCCCAAACTCTTATAAGTTGTCAAATGCAATGGATTGTCACACATTCTGACCCTAGAAACAGTAACAAAGCTGTTTACTGCTTTGAATCAATGTTTTCTCGGTTTTAGCCTGTTTTCTCGGTTTAAGCCTGTTTTGGGATAAAACGTGTTTAAGTGTTGTTGAAACACTCCAAATTCATCCCAAACTCTTACTATCAGTCAAATGCAATGCATTGTCACATATTCTGACCCTATAAACAGTAACAAAGATGTTTACTGCTTCGAATCAATTTTTTCTCGGTTTTAGCCTGTTTTCTCGGTTTAAGCCTGTTGTGGGATAAAACGTGTTTAAGTGTTGTTGAAACACTCCAAATTCATCCCAAACTCTTACTATCAGTCAAATGCAATGCATTGTCACACATTCTGACCCTATAAACAGTAACAAAGCTGTTTACTGCTTCAAATCAATGTTTTCTCGGTTTTAGCCTGTTTCGGGACAAAATGGGTATAAGTCTTGTCTAAACACTCCAAATTCAACCCGAACTCTTATAATTAGTCAAATGCATTGAATTGTTACATATTTTGACCTTAGAAACAGTAACAAAGCTGTTTACTGCTTGAATCAATGTTTTCTCGTTTTTAGCTTATTTCGGGACAAAATGGGTATAAGTCTTGTCTAAACACTCAAAATTCAACCTGAACTCTTATAATTAGTCAAATGCATTGGATTGTTACATATTTTAATCCTAGAAAAGTAACAAAGCTGTTTACTGCTTCAAATCAATGTTTTCTCGGTTTTAGCCTGTTTTCTCGGTTTTAGCCTGTTTTCTCGGTTTTAGCCTGTTTTGGTTTAAACCTGTTTTTGGATAAAACGGGTTTAAGTGTTGTCGAAACACTCCAAATTCATCCCAAACTCTTACTATCAGTCAAATGCAATGGATTGTCACATATTCTGACCCTAAAAACAGTAACAAAGCTGTTTACTGCTTCAAATCAATGTTTTCTCGGTTTTAGCCTGTTTCGGGACAAAATGGGTATAAGTCTTGTCTAAACACTCCAAATTCAACCCGAACTCTTATAATTAGTCAAATGCATTGAATTGTTACATATTTTGACCCTAGAAACAGTAACAAAGCTGTTTACTGCTTCGAATCAATGTTTTCTCGGTTTTAGCCTGTTTTCTCGGTTTAAGCCTGTTATGGGATAAAACGGGTTTAAGTGTTGTCTAAACACTCCAAATTCATCCCGAACTCTTATAATTAGTCAAATGCAATGAATTGTCACATATTTTGACCCTAGAAACAGTAACAAAGCTGTTTACTGCTTCGAATCAATGTTTTCTCGGTTTTAGCCTGTTTTCTCGGTTTAAGCCTGTTATAGGATAAAACGGGTTTAAGTGTTGTCTAAACACTCCAAATTCATCCCAAACTCTTATAAGTTGTCAAATGCAATGGATTGTCACACATTCTGACCCTAGAAACAGTAACAAAGCTGTTTACTGCTTTGAATCAATGTTTTCTCGGTTTTAGCCTGTTTTCTCGGTTTAAGCCTGTTTTGGGATAAAACGTGTTTAAGTGTTGTTGAAACACTCCAAATTCATCCCAAACTCTTACTATCAGTCAAATGCAATGCATTGTCACACATTCTGACCCTATAAACAGTAACAAAGATGTTTACTGCTTCGAATCAATTTTTTCTCGGTTTTAGCCTGTTTTCTCGGTTTAAGCCTGTTGTGGGATAAAACGTGTTTAAGTGTTGTTGAAACACTCCAAATTCATCCCAAACTCTTACTATCAGTCAAATGCAATGCATTGTCACACATTCTGACCCTATAAACAGTAACAAAGATGTTTACTGCTTCGAATCAATTTTTCTCGGTTTTAGCCTGTTTTCTCGGTTTAAGCCTGTTGTGGGATAAAACGTGTTTAAGTGTTGTTGAAACACTCCAAATTCATCCCAAACTCTTACTATCAGTCAAATGCAATGCATTGTCACATTCTGACCCTATAAACAGTAACAAAGCTGTTTACTGCTTCAAATCAATGTTTTCTCGGTTTTAGCCTGTTTCGGGACAAAATGGGTATAAGTCTTGTCTAAACACTCCAAATTCAACCCGAACTCTTATAATTAGTCAAATGCATTGAATTGTTACATATTTTGACCTTAGAAACAGTAACAAAGCTGTTTACTGCTTCGAATCAATGTTTTCTCGTTTTTAGCTTATTTCGGGACAAAATGGGTATGAGTCTTGTCTAAACACTCAAAATTCAACCTGAACTCTTATAATTAGTCAAATGCATTGGATGGTTACATATTTTGATCCTAGAATAAGTAACAAAGCTGTTTACTGCTTCAAATCAATGTTTTCTCGGTTTTAGCCTGTTTTCTCGGTTTAAGCCTGTTTTTGGATAAAACGGGTTTAAGTGTTGTCGAAACACTCCAAATTCATCCCAAACTCTTACTATCAGTCAAATGCAATGGATTGTCACATATTCTGACCCTAAAAACAGTAACAAAGCTGTTTACTGCTTCAAATCAATGTTTTCTCGGTTTTAGCCTGTTTCGGGACAAAATGGGTATAAGTCTTGTCTAAACACTCCAAATTCAACCCGAACTCTTATAATTAGTCAAATGCATTGAATTGTTACATATTTTGACCCTAGAAACAATAACAAAGCTGGTTACTGCTTCGAATCAATGTTTTCTCGGTTTTAGCCTGTTTTCTCGGTTTAAGCCTGTTATAGGATAAAACGGGTTTAAGTGTTGTCTAAACACTCCAAATTCATCCCAAACTCTTATAATTAGTCAAATGCAATGGATTGTCACACATTCTGACCCTAGAAACAGTAACAAAGCTGTTTACTGCTTCGAATCAATGTTTTCTCGGTTTTAGCCTGTTTTCTCGGTTTAAGCCTGTTTTGGGATAAAACGGGTTTAAGTGTTGTCTAAACACTCCAAATTCATCCCAAACTCTTATATCAGTCAAATGCAATGGATTGTCACACATTCTGACCCTAGAAACAGTAACAAAGCTGTTTACTGCTTGAATCAATGTTTTCTCGGTTTTAGCCTGTTTTCTCGGTTTAAGCCTGTTTTGGGATAAAACGTGTTTAAGTGTTGTTGAAACACTCCAAATTCATCCCAAACTCTTACTATCAGTCAAATGCAATGCATTGTCACACATTCTGACCCTATAAACAGTAACAAAGATGTTTACTGCTTCGAATCAATTTTTCTCGGTTTTAGCCTGTTTTCTCGGTTTAAGCCTGTTGTGGGATAAAACGTGTTTAAGTGTTGTTGAAACACTCCAAATTCATCCCAAACTCTTACTATCAGTCAAATGCAATGCATTGTCACACATTCTGACCCTATAAACAGTAACAAAGATGTTTACTGCTTGAATCAATTTTTTCTCGGTTTTAGCCTGTTTTCGGTTTAAGCCTTTGTGGGATAAAACGTGTTTAAGTGTTGTTGAAACACTCCAAATTCATCCCAAACTCTTACTATCAGTCAAATGCAATGGATTGTCACATATTCTGACCCTAAAACAGTAACAAAGCTGTTTACTGCTTCAATCAATGTTTTCTCGGTTTTAGCTTTGTTTCGGGACAAAATGGGTTTAAGTCTTGTCTAAACACTCCAAATTCATCCCGAACTCTTATAATTAGTCAAATGCATTGGATTGTCACATATTTTGACCCTAGAAACAGTAACAAAGCTGTTTACTGCTTCGAATCAATGTTTTCTCGTTTTTAGCTTATTTCGGGACAAAATGGGTATAAGTCTTGTCTAAACACTCCAAATTCAACCTGAACTCTTATAATTAGTCAAATGCATTGGATTGTTACATATTTTGACCCTAGAAAAGTAACAAAGCTGTTTACTGCTTCAAATCAATGTTTTCTCGGTTTTAGCCTGTTTTCTCGGTTTTAGCCTGTTTTCTCGGTTTAAACTGTTTTTGGATAAAACAGGTTTAAGTGTTGTCGAAACACTCCAAATTCATCCCAAACTCTTACTATCAGTCAAATGCAATGGATTGTCACACATTCTGACCCTATAAACAGTAACAAAGATGTTTACTGCTTCGAATCAATTTTTTCTCGGTTTTAGCCTGTTTTCTCGGTTTAAGCCTGTTGTGGGATAAAACGTGTTTAAGTGTTGTTGAAACACTCCAAATTCATCCCAAACTCTTACTATCAGTCAAATGCAATGCATTGTCACACATTCTGACCCTATAAACAGTAACAAAGCTGTTTACTGCTTCAAATCAATGTTTTCTCGGTTTTAGCCTGTTTCGGGACAAAATGGGTATAAGTCTTGTCTAAACACTCCAAATTCAACCCGAACTCTTATAATTAGTCAAATGCATTGAATTGTTACATATTTTGACCTTAGAAACAGTAACAAAGCTGTTTACTGCTTCGAATCAATGTTTTCTCGTTTTTAGCTTATTTCGGGACAAAATGGGTATGAGTCTTGTCTAAACACTCAAAATTCAACCTGAACTCTTATAATTAGTCAAATGCATTGGATGGTTACATATTTTAATCCTAGAATAAGTAACAAAGCTGTTTACTGCTTCAAATCAATGTTTTCTCGGTTTTAGCCTGTTTTCTCGGTTTAAACCTGTTTTTGGATAAAACGGGTTTAAGTGTTGTCGAAACACTCCAAATTCATCCCAAACTCTTACTATCAGTCAAATGCAATGGATTGTCACATATTCTGACCCTAAAAACAGTAACAAAGCTGTTTACTGCTTCAAATCAATGTTTTCTCGGTTTTAGCCTGTTTCGGGACAAAATGGGTATAAGTCTTGTCTAAACACTCCAAATTCAACCCGAACTCTTATAATTAGTCAAATGCATTGAATTGTTACATATTTTGACCCTAGAAACAGTAACAAAGCTGTTTACTGCTTCGAATCAATGTTTTCTCGGTTTTAGCCTGTTTTCTCGGTTTAAGCCTGTTATGGGATAAAACGGGTTTAAGTGTTGTCTAAACACTCCAAATTCATCCCAAACTCTTATAATTAGTCAAATGCATTGGATTGTTACATATTTTGACCCTAGAAACAGTAACAAAGCTGTTTACTGCTTTGAATCAATGTTTTCTCGGTTTTAGCCTGTTTTCTCGGTTTAAGCCTGTTATGGGATAAAACGGGTTTAAGTGTTGTCTAAACACTCCAAATTCATCCCAAACTCTTATATCAGTCAAATGCAATGGATTGTCACACATTCTGACCCTAGAAACAGTAACAAAGCTGTTTACTGCTTCGAATCAATGTTTTCTCGGTTTTAGCCTGTTTTCGGTTTAAGCCTGTTTTGGGATAAAACGTGTTTAAGTGTTGTTGAAACACTCCAAATTCATCCCAAACTCTTACTATCAGTCAAATGCAATGCATTGTCACACATTCTGACCCTATAAACAGTAACAAAGATGTTTACTGCTTCGAATCAATTTTTCTCGGTTTTAGCCTGTTTTCTCGGTTTAAGCTGTTGTGGGATAAAACGTGTTTAAGTGTTGTTGAAACACTCCAAATTCATCCCAAACTCTTACTATCAGTCAAATGCAATGCATTGTCACACATTCTGACCCTATAAACAGTAACAAAGCTGTTTACTGCTTCGAATCAATTTTTCTCGGTTTTAGCCTGTTTTCTCGGTTTAAGCTGTTGTGGGATAAAACGTTTAAGTGTTGTTGAAACACTCCAAATTCATCCCAAACTCTTACTATCAGTCAAATGCAATGCATTGTCACATATTCTGACCCTAAAAACAGTAACAAAGCTGTTTACTGCTTCAAATCAATGTTTTCTCGGTTTTAGCCTTTTCGGGACAAAATGGGTATAAGTCTTGTCTAAACACTCCAAATTCATCGAACTCTTATAATTAGTCAAATGCATTGAATTGTCACATATTTTGACCCTAGAAACAGTAACAAAGCTGTTTACTGCTTCGAATCAATGTTTTCTCGTTTTTAGCTTTTTTCGGGACAAAATGGGTATAAGTCTTGTCTAAACACTCAAATTCATCCTGAACTCTTATAATTAGTCAAATGCATTGGATTGTTACATATTTTGATCCTAGAAAAGTAACAAAGCTGTTTACTGCTTCAAATCAATGTTTTCTCGGTTTTAGCCTGTTTTCTGGTTTTAGCCTGTTTTCTCGGTTTAAACTGTTTTGGATAAAACAGGTTTAAGTGTTGTTGAAACACTCCAAATTCATCCCAAACTCTTACTATCAGTCAAATGCAATGGATTGTCACATATTCTGACCCTATAAACAGTAACAAAGATGTTTACTGCTTGAATCAATTTTTCTCGGTTTTAGCCTGTTTTCTCGGTTTAAGCCTGTTGTGGGATAAAACGTGTTTAAGTGTTGTTGAAACACTCCAAATTCATCCCAAACTCTTACTATCAGTCAAATGCAATGCATTGTCACACATTCTGACCCTATAAACAGTAACAAAGCTGTTTACTGCTTCAAATCAATGTTTTCTCGGTTTTAGCCTGTTTCGGGACAAAATGGGTATAAGTCTTGTCTAAACACTCCAAATTCAACCCGAACTCTTATAATTAGTCAAATGCATTGAATTGTTACATATTTTGACCTTAGAAACAGTAACAAAGCTGTTTACTGCTTCGAATCAATGTTTTCTCGTTTTAGCTTATTTCGGGACAAAATGGGTATGAGTCTTGTCTAAACACTCAAAATTCAACCTGAACTCTTATAATTAGTCAAATGCATTGGATGGTTACATATTTTAATCCTAGAATAAGTAACAAAGCTGTTTACTGCTTCAAATCAATGTTTTCTCGGTTTTAGCCTGTTTTCTCGGTTTTAGCCTGTTTTCTCGGTTTAAACCTGTTTTTGGATAAAACGGGTTTAAGTGTTGTCGAAACACTCCAAATTCATCCCAAACTCTTACTATCAGTCAAATGCAATGGATTGTCACATATTCTGACCCTAGAAACAGTAACAAAGCTGTTTACTGCTTCAAATCAATGTTTTCTCGGTTTTAGCCTGTTTCGGGACAAAATGGGTATAAGTCTTGTCTAAACACTCCAAATTCAACCCGAACTCTTATAATTAGTCAAATGCATTGAATTGTTACATATTTTGACCCTAGAAACAATAACAAAGCTGGTTACTGCTTCGAATCAATGTTTTCTCGGTTTTAGCCTGTTTTCTCGGTTTAAGCCTGTTATAGGATAAAACGGGTTTAAGTGTTGTCTAAACACTCCAAATTCATCCCAAACTCTTATAAGTTGTCAAATGCAATGGATTGTCACACATTCTGACCCTAGAAACAGTAACAAAGCTGTTTACTGCTTTGAATCAATGTTTTCTCGGTTTTAGCCTGTTTTCTCGGTTTAAGCCTGTTTTGGGATAAAACGTGTTTAAGTGTTGTTGAAACACTCCAAATTCATCCCAAACTCTTACTATCAGTCAAATGCAATGCATTGTCACACATTCTGACCCTATAAACAGTAACAAAGATGTTTACTGCTTCGAATCAATTTTTTCTCGGTTTTAGCCTGTTTTCTCGGTTTAAGCTTGTTGTGGGATAAAACGTGTTTAAGTGTTGTTGAAACACTCCAAATTCATCCCAAACTCTTACTATCAGTCAAATGCAATGCATTGTCACACATTCTGACCCTATAAACAGTAACAAAGATGTTTACTGCTTCGAATCAATTTTTTCTCGGTTTTAGCCTGTTTTCTCGGTTTAAGCCTGTTGTGGGATAAAACGTGTTTAAGTGTTGTTGAAACACTCCAAATTCATCCCAAACTCTTACTATCAGTCAAATGCAATGCATTGTCACACATTCTGACCCTATAAACAGTAACAAAGCTGTTTACTGCTTCAAATCAATGTTTTCTCGGTTTTAGCCTGTTTCGGGACAAAATGGGTATAAGTCTTGTCTAAACACTCCAAATTCAACCCGAACTCTTATAATTAGTCAAATGCATTGAATTGTTACATATTTTGACCTTAGAAACAGTAACAAAGCTGTTTACTGCTTCGAATCAATGTTTTCTCGTTTTTAGCTTATTTCGGGACAAAATGGGTATAAGTCTTGTCTAAACACTCCAAATTCAACCTGAACTCTTATAATTAGTCAAATGCATGGATATTTACATTTTTTACATCCTTTTAATTCTAATAAGTAAGTAACAAAGCTGTTTACTGCTTCAAATCAATGTTTTCTCGGTTTTAGCCTGTTTTCTCGGTTTAGCCTGTTTTCTCGGTTTAAACCTGTTTTTGGATAAAACGGTTTAAGTGTTGTCGAAACACTCCAAATTCATCCCAAACTCTTACTATCAGTCAAATGCAATGGATTGTCACATATTCTGACCCTATAAACAGTAACAAAGATGTTTACTGCTTGAATCAATTTTTCTCGGTTTTAGCCTGTTTTCTCGGTTTAAGCCTGTTGTGGGATAAAACGTGTTTAAGTGTTGTTGAAACACTCCAAATTCATCCCAAACTCTTACTATCAGTCAAATGCAATGCATTGTCACACATTCTGACCCTATAAACAGTAACAAAGCTGTTTACTGCTTGAATCAATGTTTTCTCGGTTTTAGCCTGTTTCGGGACAAAATGGGTATAAGTCTTGTCTAAACACTCCAAATTCATCCCGAACTCTTATAATTAGTCAAATGCATTGAATTGTTACATATTTTGACCTTAGAAACAGTAACAAAGCTGTTTACTGCTTCGAATCAATGTTTTCTCGTTTTTAGCTTATTTCGGGACAAAATGGGTATGAGTCTTGTCTAAACACTCAAATTCAACCTGAACTCTTATAATTAGTCAAATGCATTGGATGGTTACATATTTTGACCCTAGAATAAGTAACAAAGCTGTTTACTGCTTCAAATCAATGTTTTCTCGGTTTTAGCCTGTTTTCTCGGTTTAGCCTGTTTTCTCGGTTTAAACCTGTTTTGGATAAAACGGGTTTAAGTGTTGTCGAAACACTCCAAATTCATCCCAAACTCTTACTATCAGTCAAATGCAATGGATTGTCACATATTCTGACCCTAAAAACAGTAACAAAGCTGTTTACTGCTTCAAATCAATGTTTTCTCGGTTTTAGCCTGTTTCGGGACAAAATGGGTATAAGTCTTGTCTAAACACTCCAAATTCAACCCGAACTCTTATAATTAGTCAAATGCATTGAATTGTTACATATTTTGACCTTAGAAACAGTAACAAAGCTGTTTACTGCTTCGAATCAATGTTTTCTCGTTTTTAGCCTTATTTCTCGGTTTAAGCCTGTTATAGGATAAAACGGGTTTAAGTGTTGTCTAAACACTCCAAATTCATCCCAAACTCTTATAAGTTGTCAAATGCAATGGATTGTCACACATTCTGACCCTAGAAACAGTAACAAAGCTGTTTACTGCTTTGAATCAATGTTTTCTCGGTTTTAGCCTGTTTTCTCGGTTTAAGCCTGTTTTGGGATAAAACGTGTTTAAGTGTTGAAACACTCCAAATTCATCCCAAACTCTTACTATCAGTCAAATGCAATGGATTGTCACATATTCTGACCCTATAAACAGTAACAAAGATGTTTACTGCTTCGAATCAATTTTTTCTCGGTTTTAGCCTGTTTTCTCGGTTTAAGCCTGTTGTGGGATAAAACGTGTTTAAGTGTTGTTGAAACACTCCAAATTCATCCCAAACTCTTACTATCAGTCAAATGCAATGCATTGTCACACATTCTGACCCTATAAACAGTAACAAAGATGTTTACTGCTTGAATCAATTTTTCTCGGTTTTAGCCTGTTTTTCGGTTTAAGCCTGTTGTGGGATAAAACGTGTTTAAGTGTTGTTGAAACACTCCAAATTCATCCCAAACTCTTACTATCAGTCAAATGCAATGCATTGTCACACATTCTGACCCTATAAACAGTAACAAAGCTGTTTACTGCTTCAAATCAATGTTTTCTCGGTTTTAGCCTGTTTTCTCGGTTTTAGCTTGTTTTCGGTTTAAACCTGTTTTGGATAAACGTGTTTAAGTGTTGTCAAACTCCAAATTCATCCCAAACTCTTACTATCAGTCAAATGCAATGGATTGTCACATATTCTGACCCTATAAACAGTAACAAAGATGTTTACTGCTTGAATCAATTTTTTTCGGTTTTAGCCTGTTTTCTCGGTTTAAGCTGTTGTGGGATAAAACGTGTTTAAGTGTTGTTGAAACACTCCAAATTCATCCCAAACTCTTACTATCAGTCAAATGCAATGCATTGTCACACATTCTGACCCTATAAACAGTAACAAAGATGTTTACTGCTTCGAATCAATTTTTTCTCGGTTTTAGCCTGTTTTCTCGGTTTAAGCCTGTTGTGGGATAAAACGTGTTTAAGTGTTGTTGAAACACTCCAAATTCATCCCAAACTCTTACTATCAGTCAAATGCAATGCATTGTCACACATTCTGACCCTATAAACAGTAACAAAGCTGTTTACTGCTTCAAATCAATGTTTTCTCGGTTTTAGCCTGTTTCGGGACAAAATGTGTATAAGTCTTGTCTAAACACTCCAAATTCAACCCGAACTCTTATAATTAGTCAAATGCATTGAATTGTTACATATTTTGACCTTAGAAACAGTAACAAAGCTGTTTACTGCTTCGAATCAATGTTTTCTCGTTTTTAGCTTATTTCGGGACAAAATGGGTATAAGTCTTGTCTAAACACTCAAAATTCAACCTGAACTCTTATAATTAGTCAAATGCATTGGATTGTTACATATTTTGACCCTAGAAACAGTAACAAAGCTGTTTACTGCTTCGAATCAATGTTTTCTCGGTTTTAGCCTGTTTCTCGGTTTTAGCCTGTTTTCTCGGTTTAAACCTGTTTTTGGATAAAACGGGTTTAAGTGTTGTCGAAACACTCCAAATTCATCCCAAACTCTTACTATCAGTCAAATGCAATGCATTGTCACATATTCTGACCCTATAAACAGTAACAAAGATGTTTACTGCTTGAATCAATTTTTCTCGGTTTTAGCCTGTTTTCTCGGTTTAAGCCTGTTGTGGGATAAAACGTGTTTAAGTGTTGTTGAAACACTCCAAATTCATCCCAAACTCTTACTATCAGTCAAATGCAATGCATTGTCACACATTCTGACCCTATAAACAGTAACAAAGCTGTTTACTGCTTCAAATCAATGTTTTCTCGGTTTTAGCCTGTTTCGGGACAAAATGGGTATAAGTCTTGTCTAAACACTCCAAATTCAACCCGAACTCTTATAATTAGTCAAATGCATTGAATTGTTACATATTTTGACCTTAGAAACAGTAACAAAGCTGTTTACTGCTTCGAATCAATGTTTTCTCGTTTTTAGCTTATTTCGGGACAAAATGGGTATGAGTCTTGTCTAAACACTCAAAATTCAACCTGAACTCTTATAATTAGTCAAATGCATTGGATGGTTACATATTTTAACCCTAGAATAAGTAACAAAGCTGTTTACTGCTTCAAATCAATGTTTTCTCGGTTTTAGCCTGTTTTCTCGGTTTTAGCTTGTTTTCTCGGTTTAAACCTGTTTTTGGATAAAACGGGTTTAAGTGTTGTCGAAACACTCCAAATTCATCCCAAACTCTTACTATCAGTCAAATGCAATGGATTGTCACATATTCTGACCCTAAAAACAGTAACAAAGCTGTTTACTGCTTCAAATCAATGTTTTTTCGGTTTTAGCCTGTTTCGGGACAAAATGGGTATAAGTCTTGTCTAAACACTCCAAATTCAACCCGAACTCTTATAATTAGTCAAATGCATTGAATTGTTACATATTTTGACCCTAGAAACAATAACAAAGCTGGTTACTGCTTCGAATCAATGTTTTCTCGGTTTTAGCCTGTTTTCTCGGTTTAAGCCTGTTTTGGGATAAAACGTGTTTAAGTGTTGTTGAAACACTCCAAATTCATCCCAAACTCTTACTATCAGTCAAATGCAATGCATTGTCACACATTCTGACCCTATAAACAGTAACAAAGATGTTTACTGCTTCGAATCAATTTTTTCTCGGTTTTAGCCTGTTTTCTCGGTTTAAGCCTGTTGTGGGATAAAACGTGTTTAAGTGTTGTTGAAACACTCCAAATTCATCCCAAACTCTTACTATCAGTCAAATGCAATGCATTGTCACACATTCTGACCCTATAAACAGTAACAAAGCTGTTTACTGCTTCAAATCAATGTTTTCTCGGTTTTAGCCTGTTTCGGGACAAAATGGGTATAAGTCTTGTCTAAACACTCCAAATTCAACCCAACTCTTATAATTAGTCAAATGCATTGCATTGTTACATATTCTGACCCTAGAAACAGTAACAAAGCTGTTTACTGCTTCAAATCAATGTTTTCTCGGTTTTAGCCTGTTTCGGGACAAAATGGGTATAAGTCTTGTCTAAACACTCCAAATTCAACCCGAACTCTTATAATTAGTCAAATGCATTGGATTGTTACATATTTTGACCCTAGAAACAGTAACAAAGCTGTTTACTGCTTCAAATCAATGTTTTCTCGGTTTTAGCCTGTTTTCTCGGTTTTAGCCTGTTTTCTGGTTTAAACCTGTTTTGGATAAAACGGGTTTAAGTGTCGAAACACTCCAAATTCATCCCAAACTCTTACTATCAGTCAAATGCAATGGATTGTCACATATTCTGACCCTAAAAACAGTAACAAAGCTGTTTACTGCTTCAAATCAATGTTTTCGGTTTTAGCCTGTTTCGGGACAAAATGGGTATAAGTCTTGTCTAAACACTCCAAATTCAACCGAACTCTTATAATTAGTCAAATGCATTGAATTGTTACATATTTTGACCTAGAAACAGTAACAAAGCTGTTTACTGCTTCGAATCAATGTTTTCTCGGTTTTAGCCTGTTTTCTCGGTTTAAGCGTTTTGGGATAAACGTGTTTAAGTGTTGTTGAAACACTCCAAATTCATCCCAAACTCTTACTATCAGTCAAATGCAATGCATTGTCACACATTCTGACCCTATAAACAGTAACAAAGATGTTTACTGCTTCGAATCAATTTTTTCTCGGTTTTAGCCTGTTTTCTCGGTTTAAGCCTGTTGTGGGATAAAACGTGTTTAAGTGTTGTTGAAACACTCCAAATTCATCCCAAACTCTTACTATCAGTCAAATGCAATGCATTGTCACACATTCTGACCCTATAAACAGTAACAAAGCTGTTTACTGCTTCAAATCAATGTTTTCTCGGTTTTAGCCTGTTTCGGGACAAAATGGGTATAAGTCTTGTCTAAACACTCCAAATTCAACCCGAACTCTTATAATTAGTCAAATGCATTGAATTGTTACATATTTTGACCTTAGAAACTGTAACAAAGCTGTTTACTGCTTCAATCAATGTTTTCTCGTTTTTAGCTTATTACGGGACAAAATGGGTATGAGTCTTGTCTAAACACTCAAAATTCAACCTGAACTCTTATAATTAGTCAAATGCATTGGATGGTTACATATTTTAACCCTAGAATAAGTAACAAAGCTGTTTACTGCTTCAAATCAATGTTTTCTCGGTTTTAGCCTGTTTTCTCGGTTTTAGCCTGTTTTCTCGGTTTAAACCTGTTTTTGGATAAAACGGGTTTAAGTGTTGTCGAAACACTCCAAATTCATCCCAAACTCTTACTATCAGTCAAATGCAATGGATTGTCACATATTCTGACCCTAAAAACAGTAACAAAGCTGTTTACTGCTTCAAATCAATGTTTTCTCGGTTTTAGCCTGTTTCGGGACAAAATGGGTATAAGTCTTGTCTAAACACTCCAAATTCAACCCGAACTCTTATAATTAGTCAAATGCATTGAATTGTTACATATTTTGACCTTAGAAACAGTAACAAAGCTGTTTACTGCTTCGAATCAATGTTTTCTCGTTTTTAGCCTTATTTCTCGGTTTAAGCCTGTTTTAGGATAAAACGGGTTTAAGTGTTGTCTAAACACTCCAAATTCATCCCAAACTCTTATAATCAGTCAAATGCAATGGATTGTCACACATTCTGACCCTAGAAACAGTAACAAAGCTGTTTACTGCTTTGAATCAATGTTTTCTCGGTTTTAGCCTGTTTTCTCGGTTTAAGCCTGTTTTGGGATAAAACGTGTTTAAGTGTTGTTGAAACACTCCAAATTCATCCCAAACTCTTACTATCAGTCAAATGCAATGCATTGTCACACATTCTGACCCTATAAACAGTAACAAAGATGTTTACTGCTTCGAATCAATTTTTCTCGGTTTTAGCCTGTTTTCTCGGTTTAAGCCTGTTGTGGGATAAAACGTGTTTAAGTGTTGTTGAAACACTCCAAATTCATCCCAAACTCTTACTATCAGTCAAATGCAATGCATTGTCACACATTCTGACCCTATAAACAGTAACAAAGCTGTTTACTGCTTCAAATCAATGTTTTCTCGGTTTTAGCCTGTTTCGGGACAAAATGGGTATAAGTCTTGTCTAAACACTCCAAATTCAACCCGAACTCTTATAATTAGTCAAATGCATTGAATTGTTACATATTTTGACCTTAGAAACAGTAACAAAGCTGTTTACTGCTTCGAATCAATGTTTTCTCGTTTTTAGCTTATTTCGGGACAAAATGGGTATGAGTCTTGTCTAAACACTCAAAATTCAACCTGAACTCTTATAATTAGTCAAATGCATTGGATGGTTACATATTTTAATCCTAGAATAAGTAACAAAGCTGTTTACTGCTTCAAATCAATGTTTTCTCGGTTTTAGCCTGTTTTCTCGGTTTTAGCCTGTTTTCTCGGTTTAAACCTGTTTTTGGATAAAACGGGTTTAAGTGTTGTCGAAACACTCCAAATTCATCCCAAACTCTTACTATCAGTCAAATGCAATGGATTGTCACATATTCTGACCCTAAAAACAGTAACAAAGCTGTTTACTGCTTCAAATCAATGTTTTTCGGTTTTAGCCTGTTTCGGGACAAAATGGGTATAAGTCTTGTCTAAACACTCCAAATTCAACCCGAACTCTTATAATTAGTCAAATGCATTGAATTGTTACATATTTTGACCCTAGAAACAATAACAAAGCTGGTTACTGCTTCGAATCAATGTTTTCTCGGTTTTAGCCTGTTTTCTCGGTTTAAGCCTGTTATAGGATAAAACGGGTTTAAGTGTTGTCTAAACACTCCAAATTCATCCCAAACTCTTATAAGTTGTCAAATGCAATGGATTGTCACACATTCTGACCCTAGAAACAGTAACAAAGCTGTTTACTGCTTTGAATCAATGTTTTCTCGGTTTTAGCCTGTTTTCTCGGTTTAAGCCTGTTTTGGGATAAAACGTGTTTAAGTGTTGTTGAAACACTCCAAATTCATCCCAAACTCTTACTATCAGTCAAATGCAATGCATTGTCACACATTCTGACCCTATAAACAGTAACAAAGATGTTTACTGCTTCGAATCAATTTTTTCTCGGTTTTAGCCTGTTTTCTCGGTTTAAGCCTGTTGTGGGATAAAACGTGTTTAAGTGTTGTTGAAACACTCCAAATTCATCCCAAACTCTTACTATCAGTCAAATGCAATGCATTGTCACACATTCTGACCCTATAAACAGTAACAAAGATGTTTACTGCTTGAATCAATTTTTCTCGGTTTTAGCCTTTTCTCGGTTTAAGCCTGTTGTGGGATAAAACGTGTTTAAGTGTTGTTGAAACACTCCAAATTCATCCCAAACTCTTACTATCAGTCAAATGCAATGCATTGTCACACATTCTGACCCTATAAACAGTAACAAAGCTGTTTACTGCTTCAAATCAATGTTTTCTCGGTTTTAGCCTGTTTTGGGACAAAATGGGTATAAGTCTTGTCTAAACACTCCAAATTCAACCCGAACTCTTATAATTAGTCAAATGCATTGAATTGTTACATATTTTGACCTTAGAAACAGTAACAAAGCTGTTTACTGCTTCGAATCAATGTTTTCTCGTTTTTAGCTTATTTCGGGACAAAATGGGTATGAGTCTTGTCTAAACACTCAAAATTCAACCTGAACTCTTATAATTAGTCAAATGCATTGGATGGTTACATATTTTAATCCTAGAATAAGTAACAAAGCTGTTTACTGCTTCAAATCAATGTTTTCTCGGTTTTAGCCTGTTTTCGGTTTTAGCCTGTTTTCTCGGTTTAAACCTGTTTTGGATAAAACGGGTTTAAGTGTTGTCGAAACACTCCAAATTCATCCCAAACTCTTACTATCAGTCAAATGCAATGGATTGTCACATATTCTGACCCTAAAAACAGTAACAAAGCTGTTTACTGCTTCAAATCAATGTTTTCTCGGTTTTAGCCTGTTTCGGGACAAAATGGGTATAAGTCTTGTCTAAACACTCCAAATTCAACCCGAACTCTTATAATTAGTCAAATGCATTGAATTGTTACATATTTTGACCCTAGAAACAATAACAAAGCTGTTTACTGCTTCGAATCAATGTTTTCTCGGTTTTAGCCTGTTTTCTCGGTTTAAGCTGTTATAGGATAAAACGGGTTTAAGTGTTGTCTAAACACTCCAAATTCATCCCAAACTCTTATAATTGTCAAATGCAATGGATTGTCACACATTCTGACCCTAGAAACAGTAACAAAGCTGTTTACTGCTTTGAATCAATGTTTTCTCGGTTTTAGCCTGTTTTCTCGGTTTAAGCCTGTTTTGGGATAAAACGTGTTTAAGTGTTGTTGAAACACTCCAAATTCATCCCAAACTCTTACTATCAGTCAAATGCAATGCATTGTCACACATTCTGACCCTATAAACAGTAACAAAGATGTTTACTGCTTGAATCAATTTTTCTCGGTTTTAGCCTGTTTTCTCGGTTTAAGCCTGTTGTGGGATAAAACGTGTTTAAGTGTTGTTGAAACACTCCAAATTCATCCCAAACTCTTACTATCAGTCAAATGCAATGCATTGTCACACATTCTGACCCTATAAACAGTAACAAAGATGTTTACTGCTTGAATCAATTTTTCTCGGTTTTAGCCTGTTTTCTCGGTTTAAGCTGTTGTGGGATAAAACGTGTTTAAGTGTTGTTGAAACACTCCAAATTCATCCCAAACTCTTACTATCAGTCAAATGCAATGCATTGTCACACATTCTGACCCTATAAACAGTAACAAAGCTGTTTACTGCTTCAAATCAATGTTTTCTCGGTTTTAGCTTTTTTCGGGACAAAATGGGTATAAGTCTTGTCTAAACACTCCAAATTCAACCCGAACTCTTATAATTAGTCAAATGCATTGAATTGTTACATATTTTGACCTTAGAAACAGTAACAAAGCTGTTTACTGCTTCGAATCAATGTTTTCTCGTTTTTAGCTTATTTCGGGACAAAATGGGTATGAGTCTTGTCTAAACACTCAAAATTCAACCTGAACTCTTATAATTAGTCAAATGCATTGGATGGTTACATATTTTAATCCTAGAATAAGTAACAAAGCTGTTTACTGCTTCAAATCAATGTTTTCTCGGTTTTAGCCTGTTTTCTCGGTTTAAACTGTTTTTGGATAAAACGGGTTTAAGTGTTGTCGAAACACTCCAAATTCATCCCAAACTCTTACTATCAGTCAAATGCAATGGATTGTCACATATTCTGACCCTAAAAACAGTAACAAAGCTGTTTACTGCTTCAAATCAATGTTTTCTCGGTTTTAGCCTGTTTCGGGACAAAATGGGTATAAGTCTTGTCTAAACACTCCAAATTCAACCCGAACTCTTATAATTAGTCAAATGCATTGAATTGTTACATATTTTGACCCTAGAAACAATAACAAAGCTGGTTACTGCTTCGAATCAATGTTTTCTCGGTTTTAGCCTGTTTTCTCGGTTTAAGCCTGTAATAGGATAAAACGGGTTTAAGTGTTGTCTAAACACTCCAAATTCATCCCAAACTCTTATAATTGTCAAATGCAATGGATTGTCACACATTCTGACCCTAGAAACAGTAACAAAGCTGTTTACTGCTTCGAATCAATGTTTTCTCGGTTTTAGCCTGTTTTCTCGGTTTAAGCTGTTTTGGATAAAACGTGTTTAAGTGTTGTTGAAACACTCCAAATTCATCCCAAACTCTTACTATCAGTCAAATGCAATTTGTCACACATTCTGACCCTATAAACAGTAACAGATGTTTACTGCTTCGAATCAATTTTTTCTCGGTTTTAGCCTGTTTTCTCGGTTTAAGCTTGTTGTGGGATAAAACGTGTTTAAGTGTTGTTGAAACACTCCAAATTCATCCCAAACTCTTACTATCAGTCAAATGCAATGCATTGTCACACATTCTGACCCTATAAACAGTAACAAAGATGTTTACTGCTTCGAATCAATTTTTTCTCGGTTTTAGCCTGTTTTCTCGGTTTAAGCCTGTTGTGGGATAAAACGTGTTTAAGTGTTGTTGAAACACTCCAAATTCATCCCAACTCTTACTATCAGTCAAATGCAATGCATTGTCACACATTCTGACCCTATAAACAGTAACAAAGCTGTTTACTGCTTCGAATCAATGTTTTCTCGGTTTTAGCCTGTTTCGGGACAAAATGGGTATAAGTCTTGTCTAAACACTCCAAATTCAACCCGAACTCTTATAATTAGTCAAATGCATTGAATTGTTACATATTTTGACCTTAGAAACAGTAACAAAGCTGTTTACTGCTTCGAATCAATGTTTTCTCGTTTTTAGCTTATTTCGGGACAAAATGGGTATAAGTCTTGTCTAAACACTCCAAATTCAACCTGAACTCTTATAATTAGTCAAATGCATTGGATGGTTACATATTTTAACCCTAGAAAAGTAACAAAGCTGTTTGCTTCAAATCAATGTTTTCTCGGTTTTAGCCTGTTTTCTCGGTTTTAGCCTGTTTTCTCGGTTTAAACCTGTTTTTGGATAAAACGGGTTTAAGTGTTGTCGAAACACTCCAAACTCATCCCAAACTCTTACTATCAGTCAAATGCAATGGATTGTCACATATTCTGACCCTAAAAACAGTAACAAAGCTGTTTACTGCTTCAAATCAATGTTTTCTCGGTTTTAGCCTGTTTCGGGACAAAATGGGTATAAGTCTTGTCTAAACACTCCAAATTCAACCCGAACTCTTATAATTAGTCAAATGCATTGAATTGTTACATATTTTGACCCTAGAAACAGTAACAAAGCTGTTTACTGCTTCGAATCAATGTTTTCTCGGTTTTAGCCTGATTTCTCGGTTTAAGCCTGTTATAGGATAAGGTTTAAGTGTTGTCTAAACACTCCAAATTCATCCCAAACTCTTATAATTGTCAAATGCAATGGATTGTCACACATTCTGACCCTAGAAACAGTAACAAAGCTGTTTACTGCTTTGAATCAATGTTTTCTCGGTTTTAGCCTGTTTTCTCGGTTTAAGCCTGTTTTGGGATAAACGTGTTTAAGTGTTGTTGAAACACTCCAAATTCATCCCAAACTCTTACTATCAGTCAAATGCAATGCATTGTCACACATTCTGACCCTATAAACAGTAACAAAGCTGTTTACTGCTTGAATCAATTTTTCTCGGTTTTAGCCTGTTTTCTCGGTTTAAGCCTGTTGTGGGATAAAACGTGTTTAAGTGTTGTTGAAACACTCCAAATTCATCCCAAACTCTTACTATCAGTCAAATGCAATGCATTGTCACACATTCTGACCCTATAAACAGTAACAAAGATGTTTACTGCTTGAATCAATTTTTCTCGGTTTTAGCCTGTTTTCTCGGTTTAAGCCTGTTGTGGGATAAAACGTGTTTAAGTGTTGTTGAAACACTCCAAATTCATCCCAAACTCTTACTATCAGTCAAATGCAATGCATTGTCACACATTCTGACCCTATAAACAGTAACAAAGCTGTTTACTGCTTCAAATCAATGTTTTCTCGGTTTTAGCCTGTTTCGGGACAAAATGGGTATAAGTCTTGTCTAAACACTCCAAATTCAACCCGAACTCTTATAATTAGTCAAATGCATTGAATTGTTACATATTTTGACCTTAGAAACAGTAACAAAGCTGTTTACTGCTTCGAATCAATGTTTTCTCGTTTTTAGCTTATTTCGGGACAAAATGGGTATGAGTCTTGTCTAAACACTCAAAATTCAACCTGAACTCTTATAATTAGTCAAATGCATTGGATGGTTACATATTTTAATCCTAGAATAAGTAACAAAGCTGTTTACTGCTTCAAATCAATGTTTTCTCGGTTTTAGCCTGTTTTCTCGGTTTTAGCCTGTTTTCTCGGTTTAAACCTGTTTTTGGATAAAACGGGTTTAAGTGTTGTCGAAACACTCCAAATTCATCCCAAACTCTTACTATCAGTCAAATGCAATGGATTGTCACATATTCTGACCCTAAAAACAGTAACAAAGCTGTTTACTGCTTCAAATCAATGTTTTTCGGTTTTAGCCTGTTTCGGGACAAAATGGGTATAAGTCTTGTCTAAACACTCCAAATTCAACCCGAACTCTTATAATTAGTCAAATGCATTGAATTGTTACATATTTTGACCCTAGAAACAATAACAAAGCTGGTTTACTGCTTCGAATCAATGTTTTCTCGGTTTTAGCCTGTTTTCTCGGTTTAAGCCTGTTATAGGATAAGCGGGTTTAAGTGTTGTCTAAACACTCCAAATTCATCCCAAACTCTTATAAGTTGTCAAATGCAATGGTTGTCACACATTCTGACCCTAGAAACAGTAACAAAGCTGTTTACTGCTTTGAATCAATGTTTTCTCGGTTTTAGCCTGTTTTCTCGGTTTAAGCCTGTTTTGGGATAAAGCGTTAAAGTGTTGTTGAAACACTCCAAATTCATCCCAAACTCTTACTATCAGTCAAATGCAATGCATTGTCACACATTCTGACCCTATAAACAGTAACAAAGCTGTTTACTGCTTCGAATCAATGTTTTCTCGGTTTTATTTTT
>JALDXE010000123.1:0-129665 GCA_023864065.1 Camelina neglecta
GGACAAAATGGGTTTAAGTGTTGTCTAAACACTCAAATTCATCGAACTCTTACAGTTAGTTAAATGCATTGGATTGTCACACATTCTGACTCTAGAAACAGTAACAAAGCTGTTTACTGCTTCGTCAATGTTTTCTCGGTTTTAGCTTTGTTTGGGACAAAATGGGTAAAAGTGGTGTCTAAACACTCCAAATTCAACCGAACTCTTATAATTAGTCAAATGCATTGGATTGTTACATATTTTGACCCTAGAAAGAGTAACTTGCTGTTTACTGCTTCGAATCAACGTTTTCTCTCGGTTTTAGCCTGTTTTCTCTGTTTAAGCATGTTTTGGGATAAACGGGTTTAAGTGTTGTCTAAACACTCCAATTCATCCCGAACTCTTACAGTTAGTTAAATGCATTGGATTGTCACACATTCTGACCCTAGAAACAGTAACAAAGCTGTTTACTGCTTCGCATCAATGTTTTCTCGGTTTTAGCCTTGTTTCGGGACAAAATGGGTAAAAGTGGTGTCTAAACACTTCAAATTCAACCGAACTCTTATAATTAGTCAAATGCATTGGATTGTTACACATATTTTGACCCTAGAAAGTAACATAGCTGTTTACTGCTTCGAATAAACGTTTTCTCTCCGTTTTAGCCTGTTTTCTGTTTAAGCCTGTTTTGGGATAAAACGGGTTTAAGTGTTGTCTAAACACTCCAAATTCATCCCGAACTCTTACAGTTAGTTAAATGCATTGGATTGTCACACATTCTGACCCTAGAAACAGTAACAAAGCTGTTTACTGCTTCGCATCAATGTTTTCTCGGTTTTAGCCTGTTTCGGGACAAAATGGGTAAAAGTGGTGTCTAAACACTCCAAATCAACCGAACTCTTATAATTAGTCAAATGCATTGGATTGTTACATATTTTGACCCTAGAAAGAGTAACATTGCTGTTTACTGCTTCGAATCAACGTTTTCTCTCGGTTTTAGCCTGTTTTCTCTGTTTAAGCCTGTTTTGGGATAAAACGGGTTTAAGTGTTGTCTAAACACTCCAAATTCATCCCGAACTCTTACAGTTAGTTAAATGCATTGGATTGTCACACATTCTGACCCTAGAAACAGTAACAAAGCTGTTTACTGCTTCGCATCAATGTTTTCTCGGTTTTAGCCTTTTTCGGGACAAAATGGGTAAAAGTGGTGTCTAAACACTCCAAATTCAACCCGAACTCTTATAATTAGTCAAATGTATTGGATTGTTACATATTTTGACCCTAGAAAGAGTAACATTGCTGTTTACAGCTTCGAATAAACGTTTTCTCTCGGTTTTAGCCTGTTTTCTCTGTTTAAGCCTGTTTTGGGATAAGACGGGTTTAAGTGTTGTCTAAACACTCCAAATTCATCCCGAACTCTTACAGTTAGTTAAATGCATTGGATTGTTCACACTCTGTCAGAAACAGTAAGCTGTTTACTGCTTCGCATCAATGTTTTCTCGGTTTTAGCCTGTTTCGGGACAAAATGGGTAAAAGTGGTGTCTAAACACTCCAAATTCAACCCGAACTCTTATAATTAGTCAAATGCATTGGATTGTTACATATTTTGACCCTAGAAAGAGTAACATTGCTGTTTACTGCTTCGAATCAACGTTTTCTCTCGGTTTTAGCCTGTTTTCTCTGTTTAAGCCTGTTTTGGGATAAAACGGGTTTAAGTGTTGTCTAAACACTCCAAATTCATCCCGAACTCTTACAATTAGTCAAATGCATTGGATTGTCACACATTTTGACCCTAGAAACAGTAACAAAGCTGTTTACTGCTAATCAACATTTTCTCGGTTTTAGCCTGTTTTCGGTTTAAGCTGTTTTGGGACAAAATGGGTAAGAGTGGTGTCTAAACACTCCAAATTCAACCCGAACTCTTATAATTAGTCAAATGCATTGGATTGTTACATATTTTGACCCTAGAAAGAGTAAAGCTGTTTACTGCTTCGAATCAATGTTTTCTCGGTTTTAGCCTGTTTTTCGGTTTAAGCCAATTTTGGGTAAAAGTGGTGTGCTAAACACTCCAAATTCATCCCGAACTCTTACAATTAGTCAAATGCATTGGATTGTCACACATTCTGACCCTAGAAACAGTAACAAGCTGTTTACTGCTTCGCATCAATGTTTTCTCGGTTTTAGCCTGTTTGGGACAAAATGGGTAAAAGTGGTGTCTAAACACTCAAATTCAACCGAACTCTTATAATTAGTCAAATGCATTGGATTGTTACATATTTTGACCCTAGAAAGAGTAACATTGCTGTTTACTGCTTCGAATCAACGTTTTCTCTCGGTTTTAGCCTGTTTTCTCTGTTTAAGCCTGTTTTGGGATAAAACGGGTTTAAGTGTTGTCTAAACACTCCAAATTCATCCCGAACTCTTACAGTTAGTCAAATGCATTGGATTGTCACACATTCTGACTCTAGAAACAGTAACAAAGCTGTTTACTGCTTCGCATCAATGTTTTCTCGGTTTTAGCCTGTTTCGGGACAAAATGGGTAAAAGTGGTGTCTAAACACTCCAAATTCAACCGAACTCTTATAATTAGTCAAATGCATTGGATTGTTACATATTTTGACCCTAGAAAGAGTAACATTGCTGTTTACTGCTTCGAATCAACGTTTTCTCTCGGTTTTAGCCTGTTTTCTCTGTTTAAGCTGTTTTGGGATAAAACGGGTTTAAGTGTTGTCTAAACACTCCAAATTCATCCCGAACTCTTACAGTTAGTTAAATGCATTGGATTGTCACACATTCTGACCCTAGAAACAGTAACAAAGCTGTTTACTGCTTCGCATCAATGTTTTTCGGTTTTAGCCTGTTTCGGGACAAAATGGGTAAAAGTGGTGTCTAAACACTCCAAATTCAACCGAACTCTTATAATTAGTCAAATGCATTGGATTGTTACATATTTTGACCCTAGAAAGAGTAACATTGCTGTTTACTGCTTCGAATCAACGTTTTCTCTCGGTTTTAGCCTGTTTTCTCTGTTTAAGCCTGTTTTGGGATAAAACGGGTTTAAGTGTTGTCTAAACACTCCAAATTCATCCCGAACTCTTACAGTTAGTTAAATGCATTGGATTGTCACACATTCTGACCCTAGAAACAGTAACAAAGCTGTTTACTGCTTCGCATCAATGTTTTCTCGGTTTTAGCCTGTTTCGGGACAAAATGGGTAAAAGTGGTGTCTAAACACTCCAAATTCAACCGAACTCTTATAATTAGTCAAATGCATTGGATTGTTACATATTTTGACCCTAGAAGAGTAACATTGCTGTTTACTGCTGAATCAACGTTTTCTCTCGGTTTTAGCCTGTTTTCTCTGTTTAAGCCTGTTTTGGGATAAAACGGGTTTAAGTGTTGTCTAAACACTCCAAATTCATCCCGAACTCTTACAGTTAGTTAAATGCATTGGATTGTCACACATTCTGACCCTAGAAACAGTAACAAAGCTGTTTACTGCTTCGCATCAATGTTTTCTCGGTTTTAGCCTGTTTCGGGACAAAATGGGTAAAGTGGTGTCTAAACACTCCAAATTCAACCCGAACTCTTATAATTAGTCAAATGCATTGGATTGTTACATATTTTGACCCTAGAAGAGTAACATTGCTGTTTACTGCTTCAATCAACGTTTTCTCTCGGTTTTAGCCTGTTTTCTCTGTTTAAGCCTGTTTTGGGATAAGACGGGTTTAAGTGTTGTCTAAACACTCCAAATTCATCCCGAACTCTTACAGTTAGTTAAATGCATTGGATTGTCACACATTCTAACCTAGAAACAGTAACAAAGCTGTTTACTGCTTCGCATCAATGTTTTCTCGGTTTTAGCCTGTTTCGGGACAAAATGGGTAAAGTGGTGTCTAAACACTCCAAATTCAACCGAACTCTTATAATTAGTCAAATGCATTGGATTGTTACATATTTTGACCCTAGAAAGAGTAACATTGCTGTTTACTGCTTCGAATAATTTTCTCTCGGTTTTAGCCTGTTTTCTCTGTTTAAGCCTGTTTTGGGATAAGACGGGTTTAAGTGTTGTCTAAACACTCCAAATTCATCCCGAACTCTTACAGTTAGTTAAATGCATTGGATTGTCACACATTCTAACCTAGAAACAGTAACAAAGCTGTTTACTGCTTCGCATCAATGTTTTCTCGGTTTTAGCCTTTCGGGACAAAATGGGTAAAAGTGGTGTCTAAACACTCCAAATTCACCCGAACTCTTATAATTAGTCAAATGCATTGGATTGTTACATATTTTGACCCTAGAAGAGTAACATTGCTGTTTACTGCTTCGAATCAACGTTTTCTCTCGGTTTTAGCCTGTTTTCTCTGTTTAAGCATGTTTTGGGATAAAACGGGTTTAAGTGTTGTCTAAACACTCCAAATTCAACCCGAACTCTTACAATTAGTCAAATGCATTGGATTGTCACACATTCTGACTCTAGAAACAGTAACAAAGCTGTTTACTGCTTCGCATCAATGTTTTCTCGGTTTTAGCCTGTTTCGGGACAAAATGGGTAAAAGTGGTGTCTAAACATTCCAAATTCAACCCGAACTCTTATAATTAGTCAAATGCATTGGATTGTTACATATTTTGACCCTAGAAAGAGTAACATTGCTGTTTACTGCTTCGAATAAACGTTTTCTCTCAGTTTTAGCCTGTTTTCTCGGTTTAAGCCTGTTTTGGGATAAAACGGGTTTAAGTGTTGTCTAAACACTCCAAATTCATCCCGAACTCTTATAGTTAAATGCATTACTTGGATTGTTACACATTTTGACCCTAGAAGAGTAACATTGCTGTTTACTGCTTGAATCAACGTTTTCTCTCGGTTTTAGCCTGTTTTCTCGGTTTTAGCTTTGTTTTGGGATAAATGGGTAAAAGTGGTGTCTAAACACTCCAAATTCATCCCGAACTCTTACAATTAGTCAAATGCATTGGATTGTCACACATTGACCCTAGAAACAGTAACAAAGCTGTTTACTGCTTCGCATCAATGTTTTCTCGGTTTTAGCCTGTTTCGGGACAAAATGGGTAAAAGTGGTGTCTAAACACTCCAAATTCAACCCGACTCTTATAATTAGTCAAATGCATTGGATTGTTACATATTTTGACCCTAGAAAGAGTAACATTGCTGTTTACTGCCGAATCAATGTTTTCTCGGTTTTAGCCTGTTTCGGGACAAAATGGGTAAAAGTGGTGTCTAAACACTCCAAATTCATCCGAACTCTTATAATTAGTCAAATGCATTGGATTGTCACATATTTTGACCCTAGAAACAGTAACAAAGCTGTTTACTGCTTCGCATCAATGTTTTCTCGGTTTTAGCCTGTTTTCTCAATTGCTGTTTTGGGATAAAACGGGTTTAAAGTGTTGTCTAAACACTCAAAATTCAACCCGAACTCTTACAATTAGTCAAATGCATTGGATTGTTACATATTTTGACTAGAAAGCAGTAACAAGCTGTTTACTGCTTCGCATCAATGTTTTTCTCGTTTTAGCTTTGTTTCGGGACAAAATGGGTAAAGTGGTGTCTAAACACTCCAAATTCATCCCGAACTCTTACAATTAGTCAAATGCATTGGATTGTCACACATTCTGACCCTAGAAACAGTAACAAAGCTGTTTACTGCTTCGCATCAATGTTTTCTCGGTTTTAGCCTGTTTTTCGGACAAAATGGGTAAAAGTGGTGTCAAACACTCCAAATTCAACCGAACTCTTATAATTAGTCAAATGCATTGGATTGTTACATATTTTGACCCTAGAAAGAGTAACATTGCTGTTTACTGCTTCGAATCAACGTTTTCTCTCGGTTTTAGCCTGTTTTCTCTGTTTAAGCCTGTTTTGGGATAAACGGGTTTAAGTGTCTAAACACTCCAAATTCATCGAACTCTTACAGTTAGTCAAATGCATTGGATTGTCACACATTCTGACTCTAGAAACAGTAACAAAGCTGTTTACTGCTTCGCATCAATGTTTTCTCGGTTTTAGCCTGTTTCGGGACAAAATGGGTAAAAGTGGTGTCTCACTCCAAATTCAACCGAACTCTTATAATTAGTCAAATGCATTGGATTGTTACATATTTTGACCCTAGAAAGAGTAACATTGCTGTTTACTGCTTCGAATCAACGTTTTCTCTCGGTTTTAGCCTGTTTTCTCTGTTTAAGCTGTTTTGGGATAAAACGGGTTTAAGTGTTGTCTAAACACTCCAAATTCATCCCGAACTCTTACAGTTAGTTAAATGCAATGGATTGTCACACATTCTGACCCTAGAAACAGTAAGCTGTTTACTGCTTCGCATCAATGTTTTCTCGGTTTTAGCCTGTTTCGGGACAAAATGGGTAAAAGTGGTGTCTAAACACTCAAATTCAACCCGAACTCTTATAATTAGTCAAATGCATTGGATTGTTACATATTTTGACCCTAGAAAGAGTAACATTGCTGTTTACTGCTTCGAATCAACGTTTTCTCTCGGTTTTAGCCTGTTTTCTCTGTTTAAGCTTGTTTTGGGATAAACGGGTTTAAGTGTTGTCTAAACACTCCAAATTCATCCCGAACTCTTACAGTTAGTTAAATGCATTGGATTGTCACACATTCTGACCCTAGAAACAGTAACAGCTGTTTACTGCTTCGCATCAATGTTTTCTCGGTTTTAGCCTGTTTCGGGACAAAATGGGTAAAAGTGGTGTCTAAACACTCCAAATTCAACCCGAACTCTTATAATTAGTCAAATGCATTGGATTGTTACATATTTTGACCCTAGAAGAGTAACATTGCTGTTTACTGCTTCGAATCAACGTTTTCTCTCGGTTTTAGCCTGTTTTCTGTTTAAGCCTGTTTTGGGATAAAACGGGTTTAAGTGTTGTCTAAACACTCCAAATTCATCCGAACTCTTACAGTTAGTTAAATGCATTGGATTGTCACACATTCTGACCCTAGAAACAGTAACAAAGCTGTTTACTGCCGCATCAATGTTTTCTCGGTTTTAGCCTGTTTCGGGACAAAATGGGTAAAAGTGGTGTCTAAACACTCCAAATTCAACCCGAACTCTTATAATTAGTCAAATGCATTGGATTGTTACATATTTTGACCCTAGAAGAGTAACATTGCTGTTTACTGCTTCGAATCAACGTTTTCTCTCGTTTTAGCCTGTTTTCTCTGTTTAAGCATGTTTTGGGATAAACGGGTTTAAGTGTTGTCTAAACACTCCAAATTCATCCCGAACTCTTACAGTTAGTCAAATGCATTGGATTGTCACACATTCTGACCAGAAACAGTAACAAAGCTGTTTACTGCTTCGCATCAATGTTTTCTCGGTTTTAGCCTGTTTCGGGACAAAATGGGTAAAAGTGGTGTCTAAACACTCCAAATTCAACCCGAACTCTTATAATTAGTCAAATGCATTGGATTGTTACATATTTTGACCCTAGAAGAGTAACATTGCTGTTTACTGCTTCGAATCAACGTTTTCTCTCGGTTTTAGCCTGTTTTCTCTGTTTAAGCCTGTTTTGGGATAAACGGGTTTAAGTGTTGTCTAAACACTCCAAATTCATCCCGAACTCTTACAATAGTTAAATGCATTGGATTGTCACACATTCTGACCTAGTAACAAAGCTGTTTTACTGCTTCAAATGTTTTCTCGGTTTTAGCCTGTTTCGGGACAAAATGGGTAAAAGTGGTGTCTAAACACTCAAATTCAACCCGAACTCTATAATTAGTCAAATGCATTGGATTGTTACATATTTTGACCCTAGAAAGAGTAACATTGCTGTTTACTGCTTGAATAACGTTTCTCTCGGTTTTAGCCTGTTTTCTCTGTTTAAGCCTGTTTTGGGATAAAACGGGTTTAAGTGTTGTCTAACACTCCAAATTCATCCCGAACTCTTACAATTAGTCAAATGCATTGGATTGTCACACATTCTGACCCTAGAAACAGTAACAAAGCTGTTTACTGCTTCGCATCAATGTTTTCTCGGTTTTAGCCTTGTTTCGGGACAAAATGGGTAAAAGTGGTGTCTAAACACTCCAAATTCAACCGAACTCTTATAATTAGTCAAATGCATTGGATTGTTACATATTTTGACCCTAGAAAGTAACATTGCTGTTTACTGCTTCGAATCAACGTTTTCTCTGGTTTTAGCCTGTTTTGGGATAAAATGGGTAAAAGTGTTGTCTAAACACTCCAAATTCATCCCGAACTCTTATAATTAGTCAAATGCATTGGATTGTCACACATTTTGACCCTAGAAACAGTAACAAAGCTGTTTACTGCTTCAAATCAATGTTTCTCGGTTTCGCTGTTTTCTTTTAAGCTGTTTTGGGACAAAATGGGTTTAAGTGTTGTCTAAACACTCCAAATTCAACGAACTCTTATAATTAGTCAAATGCATTGGATTGTTACATATTTTGACCCTAGAAAGAGTAACATTGCTGTTTACTGCTTCGCATCAATGTTTTCTCGGTTTTAGCCTGTTGGGACAAAATGGGTAAAAGTGGTGTCTAACTTTCCCTCAAATTCATCCGAACTCTTCATTAGTTCAAATGCATTGGATTGTCACACATTCTGACCCTAGAAACAGTAACAAAGCTGTTTACTGCTTCGCATCAATGTTTCTCGGTTTTAGCCTGTTTAGGGACAAAATGGGTAAAAGTGGTGTCTAAACACTCAAATTCAACCCGAACTCTTATAATTAGTCAAATGCATTGGATTGTTACATATTTTGACCCTAGAAGAGTAACATTGCTGTTTACTGCTTCGAATCAACGTTTTCTCTCGGTTTTAGCCTGTTTTTCTGTTTAAGCCTGTTTTGGGATAAACGGGTTTAAGTGTTGTCTAAACACTCCAAATTCATCCCGAACTCTTACAGTTAGTCAAATGCATTGGATTGTCACACATTCTGACCCTAGAAACAGTAACAAAGCTGTTTACTGCTTGCATCAATGTTTTCTTGGTTTTAGCCTTGTTTCGGGACAAAATGGGTAAAAGTGGTGTCTAAACACTCCAAATTCAACGAACTCTTATAATTAGTCAAATGCATTGGATTGTTACATATTTTGACCCTAGAAGAGTAACATTGCTGTTTGCTTGAATCAACGTTTTCTCTCGGTTTTAGCCTGTTTTCTCTGTTTAAGCTTGTTTTGGGATAAAACGGGTTTAAGTGTTGTCTAAACACTCCAAATTCATCCCGAACTCTTACAGTTAGTTAAATGCATTGGATTGTCACACATTCTGACTAGAAACAGTAACAAAGCTGTTTACTGCTTCGCATCAATGTTTTCTCGGTTTTAGCCTTGTTTCGGGACAAAATGGGTAAAAGTGGTGTCTAAACACTCCAAATTCCCGAACTCTTATAATTAGTCAAATGCATTGGATTGTTATATTTTGACCCTAGAAAGTAACATTGCTGTTGCTGCCGAATCAACGTTTTCTCTGGTTTTAGCCTGTTTTCTCTGTTTAAGCTGTTTTGGGATAAAACGGGTTTAAGTGTTGTCTAAACACTCAAATTCATCGAACTCTTACAGTTAGTTAAATGCATTGGATTGTCACACATTCTGACCCTAGAAACAGTAACAAAGCTGTTTACTGCTTCGCATCAATGTTTTCTCGGTTTTAGCCTTTGTTTAGGACAAAATGGGTAAAAGTGGTGTCTAAACACTCCAAATTCAACCGAACTCTTATAATTAGTCAAATGCATTGGATTGTTACATATTTTGACCCTAGAAAGAGTAACATTGCTGTTTACTGCTTCGAATCAACGTTTTCTCTCGGTTTTAGCCTGTTTTCTCTGTTTAAGCCTGTTTTGGGATAAACGGGTTTAAGTGTTGTCTAAACACTCCAAATTCATCCCGAACTCTTACAGTTAGTTAAATGCATTGGATTGTCACACATTCTGACCCTAGAAACAGTAACAAAGCTGTTTACTGCTTCGCATCAATGTTTTCTCGGTTTTAGCCTGTTTCGGGACAAAATGGGTAAAAGTGGTGTCTAAACACTCCAAATTCAACCGAACTCTTATAATTAGTCAAATGCATTGGATTGTTACATATTTTGACCCTAGAAGAGTAACATTGCTGTTTACTGCTTGAATCAATGTTTTCTCTCGGTTTTAGCCTGTTTTCTCTGTTTAAGCCTGTTTTGGGATAAACGGGTTTAAGTGTTGTCTAAACACTCCAAATTCATCCGAACTCTTACAATTAGTCAAATGCATTGGATTGTCACATTCTGACCCTAGAAACAGTAACAAAGCTGTTTACTGCTTCGCATCAATGTTTTCTCGGTTTTGCCTGTTTAGGGACAAAATGGGTAAAAGTGGTGTCTAAACACTCCAAATTCAACCGAACTCTTATAATTAGTCAAATGCATTGGATTGTTACATATTTTGACCCTAGAAGGTAACATTGCTGTTTACTGCTTCGAATCAACGTTTTCTCTCGGTTTTAGCCTGTTTTCTGTTTAAGCCTGTTTTGGGATAAGACGGGTTTAAGTGTTGTCTAAACACTCCAAATTCATCCCGAACTCTTACAGTTAGTTAAATGCATTGGATTGTCACACATTCTGACCTAGAAACAGTAAGACTGTTTTATGTTTGTCAATGTTTTCTTAGTTTGTTTTGGGACAAAATGGGTAAAAGTGGTGTCTAAACACTCCAAATTCAACCCGAACTCTTATAATTAGTCAAATGCATTGGATTGTTACATATTTTGACCCTAGAAAGTAACATTGCTGTTTACTGCTTGAATCAACGTTTTCTCTCGGTTTTAGCCTTTTTCTGTTTAAGCCTGTTTTGGGATAAACGGGTTTAAGTGTTGTCTAAACACTCAAATTCATCCCGAACTCTTACAATTAGTCAAATGCATTGGATTGTCACACATTCTGACCCTAGAAATGCAAAGCTGTTTACTGCTTCGCATCAATGTTTTCTCGGTTTTAGCCTTTTTGGGACAAAATGGGTAAAAGTGGTGTCTAAACACTCCAAATTCAACCCGAACTCTTATAATTAGTCAAATGCATTGGATTGTTACATATTTTGACCCTAGAAAGTAAACATTAGCTGTTTACTGCTTTGAATAAACGTTTTCTCTCGTTTTAGCCTGTTTTTCTGTTTAAGCCTGTTTTGGGATAAAACGGGTTTAAGTGTTGTCTAAACACTCCAAATTCATCCCGAACTCTTACAATTAGTCAAATGCATTGGATTGTCACATTCTGACCCTAGAAACAGTAACAAAGCTGTTTACTTCTTCAAATCAATGTTTTCTCGGTTTTAGCCTGTTTCGGGACAAAATGGGTAAAAGTGGTGTCTAAACACTCCAAATTCAACCCGAACTCTTATAATTAGTCAAATGCATTGGATTGTTACATATTTTGACCCTAGAAAGAGTAACATTGCTGTTTACTGCTTTGAATCAACAATTTCTCTCGGTTTTAGCCTGTTTTCTCTGTTTAAGCCTGTTTTGGGATAAAACGGGTTTAAGTGTTGTCTAAACACTCCAAATTCATCCCGAACTCTTACAGTTAGTTAAATGCAATGGATTGTCACACATTCTGACCCTAGAAACAGTAACAAAGCTGTTTACTGCTTCGCATCAATGTTTTCTCGGTTTTAGCCTGTTTCGGGACAAAATGGGTAAAAGTGGTGTCTAAACACTCCAAATTCAACCCGAACTCTTATAATTAGTCAAATGCATTGGATTGTTACATATTTTGACCCTAGAAAAGTAACATAGCTGTTTACTGCTTTGAATCAATGTTTTCTCTCCGTTTTAGCCTGTTTTCTCTGTTTAAGCATGTTTTGGGATAAAACGGGTTTAAGTGTTGTCTAAACACTCCAAATTCATCCGAACTCTTACAATTGTTAAATGTTGGATTGTCACACATTCTGACTCTAGAAACAGTAACAAAGCTGTTCTGCTAGCATCAATGTTTTCTCGGTTTTAGCCTTGTTTAGGACAAAATGGGTAAAAGTGGTGTCTAAACACTCAAATTCAACCGAACTCTTATAATTAGTCAAATGCATTGGATTGTTACATATTTTGACCCTAGAAGAGTAACATTGCTGTTTACTGCTTGAATCAACGTTTTCTCTCGGTTTTAGCCTGTTTTCTCTGTTTAAGCATGTTTTGGGATAAAACGGGTTTAAGTGTTGTCTAAACACTCCAAATTCATCCCGAACTCTTACAGTTAGTCAAATGATGGATTGTCACACATTCTGACCCTAGAAACAGTAACAAAGCTGTTTACTGCTTCGCATCAATGTTTTCTCGGTTTTAGCCTTGTTTTGGGACAAAATGGGTAAAAGTGGTGTCTAAACACTCCAAATTCAACCGAACTCTTATAATTAGTCAAATGCATTGGATTGTTACATATTTTGACCCTAGAAAGAGTAACATTGCTGTTTACTGCTTTGAATCAACGTTTTCTCTCGGTTTTAGCCTGTTTTCTCTGTTTAAGCCTGTTTTGGGATAAACGGGTTTAAGTGTTGTCTAAACACTCCAAATTCATCCCGAACTCTTACAATTAGTCAAATGCATGGATTGTCACACATTCTGACCCTAGAAACAGTAACAAAGCTGTTTACTGCTTCGCATCAATGTTTTCGGTTTTAGCCTGTTTCGGGACAAAATGGGTAAAAGTGGTGTCTAAACACTCCAAATTCAACCGAACTCTTATAATTAGTCAAATGCATTGGATTGTTACATATTTTGACCCTAGAAAGAGTAACATTGCTGTTTACTGCTTCGAATCAACGTTTTCTCTCGGTTTTAGCCTGTTTTCTCTGTTTAAGCCTGTTTTGGGATAAACGGGTTTAAGTGTTGTCTAAACACTCCAAATTCATCCGAACTCTTACAATTAGTCAAATGCATTGGATTGTCACACATTCTGACTAGAAACAGTAACAAAGCTGTTTACTGCTTCGCATCAATGTTTTCTCGGTTTTAGTTTTCGGGACAAAATGGGTAAAAGTGGTGTCTAAACACTCCAAATTCAACCGAACTCTTATAATTAGTCAAATGCATTGGATTGTTACATATTTTGACCCTAGAAGAGTAACATTGCTGTTTACTGCTTCGAATCAACGTTTTCTCTCAGTTTTAGCCTGTTTTCTCATTTATGTTTTGGGATAAAACGGGTTTAAGTGTTGTCTAAACACTCCAAATTCATCGAACTCTTAAATTAGTCAAATGCATTGGATTGTCACACATTCTGACCCTAGAAACAGTAACAAAGCTGTTTACTGCCGCATCAATGTTTTCTCGGTTTTAGCCTGTTGGGACAAAATGGGTAAAAGTGGTGTCTAAACACTCCAATTCAACCGAACTCTTATAATTAGTCAAATGCATTGGATTGTTACATATTTTGACCCTAGAAGAGTAACATAGCTGTTTACTGCTTTCAATCAATGTTTTCTCTCGGTTTTAGCCTGTTTTCTGTTTAAGCCTGTTTTGGGATAAAACGGGTTTAAGTGTTGTTAAACACTCCAAATTCATCCGAACTCTTACAATTAGTCAAATGCAATGGATTGTCACACATTCTGACTCTAGAAACAGTAACAAAGCTGTTTACTGCTTCGCATCAATGTTTTCTCGGTTTTAGCCTTGTTTCGGGACAAAATGGGTAAAAGTGGTGTCTAAACACTCCAAATTCAACCCGAACTCTTATAATTAGTCAAATGCATTGGATTGTTACATATTTTGACCCTAGAAGAGTAACATTGCTGTTTACTGCTTGAATCAACGTTTTCTCTCGGTTTTAGCCTGTTTTCTCTGTTTAAGCCTGTTTTGGGATAAAACGGGTTTAAGTGTTGTCTAAACACTCCAAATTCATCCCGAACTCTTACAGTTAGTTAAATGCATTGGATTGTCACACATTCTGACCCTAGAAACAGTAACAAAGCTGTTTACTGCTTCGCATCAATGTTTTCTCGGTTTTAGCCTGTTTCGGGACAAAATGGGTAAAGTGGTGTCTAAACACTCCAAATTCAACCCGAACTCTTATAATTAGTCAAATGCATTGGATTGTTACATATTTTGACCCTAGAAGTAACATAGCTGTTTACTGCTTTCAATCAACGTTTTCTCTCGGTTTTAGCCTGTTTTCTCTGTTTAAGCATGTTTTGGGATAAAACGGGTTTAAGTGTTGTCTAAACACTCCAAATTCATCCCGAACTCTTACAATTAGTCAAATGCAATGGATTGTCACACATTCTGACTCTAGAAACAGTAACAAAGCTGTTTACTGCTTCATCAATGTTTTCTCGGTTTTAGCCTGTTTCGGGACAAAATGGGTAAAAGTGGTGTCTAAACACTCCAAATTCAACCCGAACTCTTATAATTAGTCAAATGCATTGGATTGTTACATATTTTGACCTAGAAAGAGTAACATTGCTGTTTACTGCTTGAATCAACGTTTTCTCTCGGTTTTAGCCTGTTTTCTCTGTTTAAGCTGTTTTGGGATAAAGGGTTTAAGTGTTGTCTAAACACTCCAAATTCATCGAACTCTTACAATTAGTCAAATGCATTGGATTGTCACACATTCTGACCCTAGAAACAGTAACAAAGCTGTTTACTGCTTCGCATCAATGTTTTCTCGGTTTTAGCCTTTTCGGGACAAAATGGGTAAAAGTGGTGTCTAAACACTCCAAATTCAACCGAACTCTTATAATTAGTCAAATGCATTGGATTGTTACATATTTTGACCCTAGAAAAGTAACATTGCTGTTTACTGCTTCGAATCAACGTTTTCTCTCGGTTTTAGCCTGTTTCTCTGTTTAAGCCTGTTTTGGGATAAAACGGGTTTAAGTGTTGTCTAAACACTCCAAATTCATCCCGAACTCTTACAATTAGTCAAATGCAATGGATTGTCACACATTCTGACTCTAGAAACAGTAACAAAGCTGTTTACTGCTTCGCATCAATGTTTTCTCGGTTTTAGCCTGTTTTGGGACAAAATGGGTAAAAGTGGTGTCTAAACACTCCAAATTCAACCGAACTCTTATAATTAGTCAAATGCATTGGATTATTACATATTTTGACCCTAGAAAGAGTAACATAGCTGTTTACTGCTTTCAATCAATGTTTTCTCTCCGTTTTAGCCTGTTTTCTGTTTAAGCATGTTTTGGGATAAACGGGTTTAAGTGTTGTCTAAACACTCCAAATTCATCCCGAACTCTTACAATTAGTCAAATGCAATGGATTGTCACACATTCTGACTCTAGAAACAGTAACAAAGCTGTTTACTGCTTCGCATCAATGTTTTCTCGGTTTTAGCCTGTTTCGGGACAAAATGGGTAAAAGTGGTGTCTAAACACTCCAAATTCAACCCGAACTCTTATAATTAGTCAAATGCATTGGATTGTTACATATTTTGACCCTAGAAAGAGTAACATTGCTGTTTACTGCTTCGAATCAACGTTTTCTCTCGGTTTTAGCCTGTTTTCTCTGTTTAAGCTGTTTTGGGATAAAACGGGTTTAAGTGTTGTCTAAACACTCCAAATTCATCCGAACTCTTACAGTTAGTTAAATGCATTGGATTGTCACACATTCTGACCCTAGAAACAGTAACAAAGCTGTTTACTGCTTCGCATCAATGTTTTCTCGGTTTTAGCCTGTTTCGGGACAAAATGGGTAAAAGTGGTGTCTAAACACTCCAAATTCAACCCGAACTCTTATAATTAGTCAAATGCATTGGATTGTTACATATTTTGACCCTAGAAAGAGTAACATAGCTGTTTACTGCTTTCAATCAATGTTTTCTCTCCGTTTTAGCCTGTTTTCTCTGTTTAAGCATGTTTTGGGATAAAACGGGTTTAAGTGTTTTTTAAACACTCCAAATTCATCCCGAACTCTTACAATTAGTCAAATGCAATGGATTGTCACACATTCTGACTCTAGAAACAGTAACAAAGCTGTTTACTGCTTCGCATCAATGTTTTCTCGGTTTTAGCCTGTTTCGGGACAAAATGGGTAAAAGTGGTGTCTAAACACTCCAAATTCAACCCGAACTCTTATAATTAGTCAAATGCATTGGATTGTTACATATTTTGACCCTAGAAAGAGTAACATTGCTGTTTACAGCTTCGAATAAACGTTTTCTCTCGGTTTTAGCCTGTTTTCTCTGTTTAAGCCTGTTTTGGGATAAGACGGGTTTAAGTGTTGTCTAAACACTCCAAATTCATCCCGAACTCTTACAGTTAGTTAAATGCATTGGATTGTCACACATTCTGACCCTAGAAACAGTAACAAAGCTGTTTACTGCTTCGCATCAATGTTTTCTCGGTTTTAGCTTTTTCGGGACAAAATGGGTAAAAGTGGTGTCTAAACACTCCAAATTCAACCCGAACTCTTATAATTAGTCAAATGCATTGGATTGTTACATATTTTGACCCTAAGAATAGTAAGCTGTTTACTGCTTCGAATCAACGTTTTCTCTCGGTTTTAGCCTGTTTTCTCTGTTTAAGCATGTTTTGGGATAAAACGGGTTTAAGTGTTGTCTAAACACTCCAAATTCATCCCGAACTCTTACAATTAGTCAAATGCAATGGATTGTCACACATTCTGACCCTAGAAACAGTAACAAAGCTGTTTACTGCTTCGCATCAATGTTTTCTCGGTTTTAGCCTGTTTCGGGACAAAATGGGTAAAAGTGGTGTCTAAACACTCCAAATTCAACCCGAACTCTTATAATTAGTCAAATGCATTGGATTGTTACATATTTTGACCCTAGAAAAGTAACATTGCTGTTTACTGCTTCGAATCAACGTTTTCTCTCGGTTTTAGCCTGTTTTCTCTGTTTAAGCTGTTTTGGGATAAAACGGGTTTAAGTGTTGTCTAAACACTCCAAATTCATCCCGAACTCTTACAATTAGTCAAATGCAATGGATTGTCACACATTCTGACTCTAGAAACAGTAACAAAGCTGTTTACTGCTTCGCATCAATGTTTTCTCGGTTTTAGCCTGTTTCGGACAAAATGGGTAAAAGTGGTGTCTAAACACTCCAAATTCAACCCGAACTCTTATAATTAGTCAAATGCATTGGATTGTTACATATTTTGACCCTAGAAAAGTAACATAGCTGTTTACTGCTTGAATCAACGTTTTCTCTCAGTTTTAGCCTGTTTTCTCTGTTTAAGCATGTTTTGGGATAAACGGGTTTAAGTGTTGTCTAAACACTCCAAATTCATCCCGAACTCTTACAATTAGTCAAATGCAATGGATTGTCACACATTCTGACTCTAGAAACAGTAACAAAGCTGTTTACTGCTTCGCATCAATGTTTTCTCGGTTTTAGCCTGTTTCGGGACAAAATGGGTAAAAGTGGTGTCTAAACACTCCAAATTCAACCCGAACTCTTATAATTAGTCAAATGCATTGGATTGTTACATATTTTGACCCTAGAAAGAGTAACATTGCTGTTTACTGCTTCGAATCAACGTTTTCTCTCGGTTTTAGCCTGTTTTCTCTGTTTAAGCCTGTTTTGGGATAAAACGGGTTTAAGTGTTGTCTAAACACTCCAAATTCATCCCGAACTCTTACAATTAGTCAAATGCAATGGATTGTCACACATTCTGACTCTAGAAACAGTAACAAAGCTGTTTACTGCTTCGCATCAATGTTTTCTCGGTTTTAGCCTGTTTCGGGACAAAATGGGTAAAAGTGGCTAAACACTCCAAATTCAACCCGAACTCTTATAATTAGTCAAATGCATTGGATTGTTACATATTTTGACCCTAGAAAGAGTAACATTGCTGTTTACTGCTTCGAATCAATGTTTTCTCTCGGTTTTAGCCTGTTTTCTCTGTTTAAGCATGTTTTGGGATAAAACGGGTTTAAGTGTTGTCTAAACACTCCAAATTCATCCCGAACTCTTACAATTAGTCAAATGCATGGATTGTCACACATTCTGACCCTAGAAACAGTAACAAAGCTGTTTACTGCTTCGCATCAATGTTTTCTCGGTTTTAGCCTGTTTCGGGACAAAATGGGTAAAAGTGGTGTCTAAACACTCCAAATTCAACCCGAACTCTTATAATTAGTCAAATGCATTGGATTGTTACATATTTTGACCCTAGAAAGAGTAACATTGCTGTTTACTGCTTCGAATCAACAATTTCTCTCGGTTTTAGCCTGTTTTCTCTGTTTAAGCCTGTTTTGGGATAAAACGGGTTTAAGTGTTGTCTAAACACTCCGAATTCATCCCGAACTCTTACAGTTAGTTAAATGCATTGGATTGTCACACATTCTGACCCTAGAAACAGTAACAAAGCTGTTTACTGCTTCGCATCAATGTTTTCTCGGTTTTAGCCTGTTTCGGGACAAAATGGGTAAAAGTGGTGTCTAAACACTCCAAATTCAACCCGAACTCTTATAATTAGTCAAATGCATTGGATTGTTACATATTTTGACCCTAGAAAGAGTAACATTGCTGTTTACTGCTTCGAATAAACGTTTTCTCTCGGTTTTAGCCTGTTTTCTCTGTTTAAGCCTGTTTTGGGATAAAACGGGTTTAAGTGTTGTCTAAACACTCCAAATTCATCCCGAACTCTTACAGTTAGTTAAATGCATTGGATTGTCACACATTCTGACCTAGAAACAGTAACAAAGCTGTTTACTGCTTCGCATCAATGTTTTCTCGGTTTTAGCCTGTTTCGGGACAAAATGGGTAAAAGTGGTGTCTAAACACTCCAAATTCAACCGAACTCTTATAATTAGTCAAATGCATTGGATTGTTACATATTTTGACCTAGAAAGAGTAACATTGCTGTTTACTGCTTCGAATAAACGTTTTCTCTCGGTTTTAGCCTGTTTTCTCTGTTTAAGCCTGTTTTGGGATAAAACGGGTTTAAGTGTTGTCTAAACACTCCAAATTCATCCCGAACTCTTACAGTTAGTTAAATGCATTGGATTGTCACACATTCTGACCCTAGAAACAGTAACAAAGCTGTTTACTGCTTCGCATCAATGTTTTCTCGGTTTTAGCCTGTTTCGGGACAAAATGGGTAAAAGTGGTGTCTAAACACTCCAAATTCAACCGAACTCTTATAATTAGTCAAATGCATTGGATTGTTACATATTTTGACCCTAGAAAGAGTAACATTGCTGTTTTTACTGCTTCGAATCAACGTTTTCTCTCGGTTTTAGCCTGTTTTCTCGTTTAAGCCTGTTTTGGGATAAAACGGGTTTAAGTGTTGTCTAAACACTCCAAATTCATCCCGAACTCTTACAATTAGTCAAATGTTGGATTGTCACACATTCTGACTCTAGAAACAGTAACAAAGCTGTTTACTGCTTCGCATCAATGTTTTCTCGGTTTTAGCCTGTTTCGGGACAAAATGGGTAAAAGTGGTGTCTAAACACTCCAAATTCAACCGAACTCTTATAATTAGTCAAAGGCATTGGATTGTTACATATTTTGACCCTAGAAAGAGTAACATAGCTGTTTACTGCTTCGAATCAATGTTTTCTCTCGGTTTTAGCCTGTTTTCTCGGTTTAAGCCTGTTTTGGGATAAAACGGGTTTAAGTGTTGTCTAAACACTCCAAATTCATCCCGAACTCTTACAATTAGTCAAATGCATTGGATTGTCACACATGACCCTAGAAACAGTAACAAAGCTGTTTACTGCTTCGCATCAATGTTTTCTCGGTTTTAGCCTGTTTCGGGACAAAATGGGTAAAAGTGGTGTCTAAACACTCCAAATTCAACCCGAACTCTTATAATTAGTCAAATGCATTGGATTGTTACATATTTTGACCCTAGAAAGAGTAACATTGCTGTTTACTGCTTCAATCAATGTTTTCTCTCGGTTTTAGCCTGTTTTCTGTTTAAGCCTGTTTTGGGATAAAACGGGTTTAAGTGTTGTCTAAACACTCCAAATTCATCCCGAACTCTTATTAGTCAAATGCAATGGATTGTCACACATTCTGACCCTAGAAACAGTAACAAAGCTGTTTACTGCTTCGCATCAATGTTTTCTCGGTTTTAGCCTGTTTCGGGACAAAATGGGTAAAAGTGGTGTCTAAACACTCCAAATTCAACCCGAACTCTTATAATTAGTCAAATGCATTGGATTGTTACATATTTTGACCCTAGAAAGAGTAACATTGCTGTTTACTGCTTCGAATCAACGTTTTCTCTCGGTTTTAGCCTGTTTTCTCTGTTTAAGCCTTTTTTGGGATAAGACGGGTTTAAGTGTTGTCTAAACACTCCAAATTCATCCCGAACTCTTACAGTTAGTCAAATGCATTGGATTGTCACACATTCTGACCCTAGAAACAGTAACAAAGCTGTTTACTGCTTCGCATCAATGTTTTCTCGGTTTTAGCCTGTTTCGGGACAAAATGGGTAAAAGTGGTGTCTAAACACTCCAAATTCAACCGAACTCTTATAATTAGTCAAATGCATTGGATTGTTACATATTTTGACCCTAGAAAGAGTAACATTGCTGTTTACTGCTTCGAATCAACGTTTTCTCTCGGTTTTAGCCTGTTTTCTCTGTTTAAGCCTGTTTTGGGATAAAACGGGTTTAAGTGTTGTCTAAACACTCCAAATTCATCCCGAACTCTTACAGTTAGTTAAATGCATTGGATTGTCACACATTCTGACCCTAGAAACAGTAACAAAGCTGTTTACTGCTTCGCATCGTTTTCTCGGTTTTAGCCTGTTTCGGGACAAAATGGGTAAAAGTGGTGTCTAAACACTCCAAATTCAACCGAACTCTTATAATTAGTCAAATGCATTGGATTGTTACATATTTTGACCCTAGAAGAGTAACATTGCTGTTTACTGCTTCGAATAAACGTTTTCTCGGTTTTAGCCTGTTTTCTCTGTTTAAGCCTGTTTTGGGATAAGACGGGTTTAAGTGTTGTCTAAACACTCCAAATTCATCCCGAACTCTTACAGTTAGTTAAATGCATTGGATTGTCACACATTCTGACCCTAGAAACAGTAACAAAGCTGTTTACTGCTTCGCATCAATGTTTTCTCGGTTTTAGCCTGTTTCGGGACAAAATGGGTAAAAGTGGTGTCTAAACACTCCAAATTCAACCGAACTCTTATAATTAGTCAAATGCATTGGATTGTTACATATTTTGACCCTAGAAAGAGTAACATTGCTGTTTACTGCTTCGAATCAAACGTTTTCTCTCGTTTTAGCCTGTTTTCTCTGTTTAAGCCTGTTTTGGGATAAAACGGGTTTAAGTGTTGTCTAAACACTCCAAATTCATCCCGAACTCTTACAATTAGTCAAATGCATTGGATTGTCACACATTCTGACCCTAGAAACAGTAACAAAGCTGTTTACTGCTTCGCATCAATGTTTTCTCGGTTTTAGCCTGTTTCGGGACAAAATGGGTAAAAGTGGTGTCTAAACACTCCAAATTCAACCGAACTCTTATAATTAGTCAAATGCATTGGATTGTTACATATTTTGACCCTAGAAAGAGTAACATTGCTGTTTACTGCTTTCGAATCAATGTTTTCTCTCGGTTTTAGCCTGTTTTCTCTGTTTAAGCCTGTTTTGGGATAAAACGGTTTAAGTGTTAAACACTCCAAATTCATCCCGAACTCTTACAATTAGTCAAATGCAATGGATTGTCACACATTCTGACTCTAGAAACAGTAACAAAGCTGTTTACTGCTTCGCATCAATGTTTTCTCGGTTTTAGCCTGTTTCGGGACAAAATGGGTAAAAGTGGTGTCTAAACACTCAAATTCAACCCGAACTCTTATAATTAGTCAAATGCATTGGATTGTTACATATTTTGACCCTAGAAAGAGTAACATTGCTGTTTACTGCTTCGAATCAATGTTTTCTCTCGGTTTTAGCCTGTTTTCTCTGTTTAAGCTGTTTTGGGATAAAACGGGTTTAAGTGTTGTCTAAACACTCCAAATTCATCCCGAACTCTTACAATTAGTCAAATGCATTGGATTGTCACACATTCTGACCCTAGAAACAGTAACAAAGCTGTTTACTGCTTCGCATCAATGTTTTCTCGGTTTTAGCCTGTTTCGGGACAAAATGGGTAAAAGTGGTGTCTAAACACTCCAAATTCAACCCGAACTCTTATAATTAGTCAAATGCATTGGATTGTTACATATTTTGACCCTAGAAAGAGTAACATTGCTGTTTACTGCTTCGAATCAACGTTTTCTCTCGGTTTTAGCCTGTTTTCTCTGTTTAAGCTGTTTTGGGATAAAACGGGTTTAAGTGTTGTCTAAACACTCAAATTCATCCCGAACTCTTACAATTAGTCAAATGCATTGGATTGTCACACATTCTGACCCTAGAAACAGTAACAAAGCTGTTTCTTCGCATCAATGTTTTCTCGGTTTTAGCCTGTTTCGGGACAAAATGGGTAAAAGTGGTGTCTAAACACTCCAAATTCAACCCGAACTCTTATAATTAGTCAAATGCATTGGATTGTTACATATTTTGACCCTAGAAAGAGTAACATTGCTGTTTACTGCTTCGAATCAACGTTTTCTCTCGGTTTTAGCCTGTTTTCTGTTTAAGCCTGTTTTGGGATAAAACGGGTTTAAGTGTTGTCTAAACACTCCAAATTCATCCCGAACTCTTACAGTTAGTTAAATGCATTGGATTGTCACACATTCTGACCCTAGAAACAGTAACAAAGCTGTTTACTGCTTCGCATCAATGTTTTCTCGGTTTTAGCCTGTTTCGGGACAAAATGGGTAAAAGTGGTGTCTAAACACTCCAAATTCAACCCGAACTCTTATAATTAGTCAAATGCATTGGATTGTTACATATTTTGACCCTAGAAAGAGTAACATTGCTGTTTACTGCTTCGAATCAACGTTTTCTCTCGGTTTTAGCCTGTTTTCTCTGTTTAAGCCTGTTTTGGGATAAAACGGGTTTAAGTGTTGTCTAAACACTCCAAATTCATCCCGAACTCTTACAGTTAGTTAAATGCATTGGATTGTCACACATTCTGACCCTAGAAACAGTAACAAAGCTGTTTACTGCTTCGCATCAATGTTTTCTCGGTTTTAGCCTGTTTCGGGACAAAATGGGTAAAAGTGGTGTCTAAACACTCCAAATTCAACCCGAACTCTTATAATTAGTCAAATGCATTGGATTGTTACATATTTTGACCCTAGAAAGAGTAACATTGCTGTTTACTGCTTCGAATCAACGTTTTCTCTCGGTTTTAGCCTGTTTTCTCTGTTTAAGCCTGTTTTGGGATAAAACGGGTTTAAGTGTTGTCTAAACACTCCAAATTCATCCCGAACTCTTACAGTTAGTTAAATGCATTGGATTGTCACACATTAACCCTAGAAACAGTAACAAAGCTGTTTACTGCTTCGCATCAATGTTTTCTCGGTTTTAGCCTTTTTCGGGACAAAATGGGTAAAAGTGGTGTCTAAACACTCCAAATTCAACCCGAACTCTTATAATTAGTCAAATGCATTGGATTGTTACATATTTTGACCCTAGAAGAGTAACATAGCTGTTTACTGCTTCGAATCAATTCTCTCGGTTTTAGCCTGTTTTCTCTGTTTAAGCCTGTTTTGGGATAAAACGGGTTTAAGTGTTGTCTAAACACTCCAAATTCATCCCGAACTCTTACAATTAGTCAAATGCAATGGATTGTCACACATTCTGACTCTAGAAACAGTAACAAAGCTGTTTACTGCTTCGCATCAATGTTTTCTCGGTTTTAGCCTGTTTCGGGACAAAATGGGTAAAAGTGGTGTCTAAACACTCCAAATTCAACCCGAACTCTTATAATTAGTCAAATGCATTGGATTGTTACATATTTTGACCCTAGAAGAGTAACATTGCTGTTTACTGCTTCGAATCAACGTTTTCTCTCGGTTTTAGCCTGTTTTCTCTGTTTAAGCCTGTTTTGGGATAAAACGGGTTTAAGTGTTGTCTAAACACTCCAAATTCATCCCGAACTCTTACAGTTAGTTAAATGCATTGGATTGTCACACATTCTGACCTAGAAACAGTAACAAAGCTGTTTACTTCGCATCAATGTTTTCTCGGTTTTAGCCTGTTTCGGGACAAAATGGGTAAAAGTGGTGTCTAAACACTCCAAATTCAACCCGAACTCTTATAATTAGTCAAATGCATTGGATTGTTACATATTTTGACCCTAGAAAGAGTAACATTGCTGTTTACTGCTTGAATCAACGTTTCTCTCGGTTTTAGCCTGTTTTCTCTGTTTAAGCCTGTTTTGGGATAAACGGGTTTAAGTGTTGTCCTCCAAATCATCCCGAACTCTTACAGTTAGTCAAATGCATTGGATTGTCACACATTCTGACCCTAGAAACAGTAACAAAGCTGTTTACTGCTTCGCATCAATGTTTTCTCGGTTTTAGCCTGTTTCGGGACAAAATGGGTAAAAGTGGTGTCTAAACACTCCAAATTCAACCCGAACTCTTATAATTAGTCAAATGCATTGGATTGTTACATATTTTGACCCTAGAAGAGTAACATTGCTGTTCTGCTTCGAATCAACGTTTTCTCGGTTTTAGCCTGTTTTCTCTGTTTAAGCTGTTTTGGGATAAGACGGGTTTAAGTGTTGTCTAAACACTCCAAATTCATCCCGAACTCTTACAGTTAGTCAAATGCATTGGATTGTCACACATTCTGACCCTAGAAACAGTAACAAAGCTGTTTACTTCGCATCAATGTTTTCTCGGTTTTAGCCTGTTTCGGGACAAAATGGGTAAAAGTGGTGTCTAAACACTCCAAATTCAACCCGAACTCTTATAATTAGTCAAATGCATTGGATTGTTACATATTTTGACCCTAGAAGAGTAACATTGCTGTTTACTGCTTCGAATCAACGTTTTCTCTCGGTTTTAGCCTGTTTTCTCTGTTTAAGCCTGTTTTGGGATAAAACGGGTTTAAGTGTTGTCTAAACACTCCAAATTCATCGAACTCTTACAATTAGTCAAATGCATTGGATTGTCACACATTCTGACCCTAGAAACAGTAACAAAGCTGTTTACTGCTTCGCATCAATGTTTTCTCGGTTTTAGCCTGTTTCGGGACAAAATGGGTAAAAGTGGTGTCTAAACACTCCAAATTCAACCCGAACTCTTATAATTAGTCAAATGCATTGGATTGTTACATATTTTGACCCTAGAAAGAGTAACATTGCTGTTTACTGCTTCGAATCAATGTTTTCTCTCGGTTTTAGCCTGTTTTCTCTGTTTAAGCCTGTTTTGGGATAAAACGGGTTTAAGTGTTGTCTAAACACTCCAAATTCATCCCGAACTCTTACAGTTAGTCAAATGCATTGGATTGTCACACATTCTGACCCTAGAAACAGTAACAAAGCTGTTTACTGCTTCGCATCAATGTTTTCTCGGTTTTAGCCTGTTTCGGGACAAAATGGGTAAAAGTGGTGTCTAAACACTCTCAAATTCAACCCGAACTCTTATAATTAGTCAAATGCATTGGATTGTTACATATTTTGACCCTAGAAAGAGTAACATTGCTGTTTACTGCTTCGAATCAACGTTTTCTCTCGGTTTTAGCCTGTTTTCTCTGTTTAAGCCTGTTTTGGGATAAAACGGGTTTAAGTGTTGTCTAAACACTCCAAATTCATCCCGAACTCTTACAGTTAGTTAAATGCATTGGATTGTCACACATTCTGACCCTAGAAACAGTAACAATGCTGTTTACTGCTTCGCATCAATGTTTTCTTGGTTTTAGCTTTTCGGGACAAAATGGGTAAAAGTGGTGTCTAAACACTCCAAATTCAACCCGAACTCTTATAATTAGTCAAATGCATTGGATTGTTACATATTTTGACCCTAGAAAAGTAACATAGCTGTTTACTGCTTCGAATCAACGTTTTCTCTCAGTTTTAGCCTGTTTTCTCTGTTTAAGCATGTTTTGGGATAAAACGGGTTTAAGTGTTGTCTAAACACTCCAAATTCATCCCGAACTCTTACAATTAGTCAAATGCAATGGATTGTCACACATTCTGACCCTAGAAACAGTAACAAAGCTGTTTACTGCTTCGCATCAATGTTTTCTCGGTTTTAGCCTGTTTCGGGACAAAATGGGTAAAAGTGGTGTCTAAACACTCCAAATTCAACCCGAACTCTTATAATTAGTCAAATGCATTGGATTGTTACATATTTTGACCCTAGAAAGTAACATTGCTGTTTACTGCTTCGAATAAACGTTTTCTCTCGGTTTTAGCCTGTTTTCTCTGTTTAAGCCTGTTTTGGGATAAGACGGGTTTAAGTGTTGTCTAAACACTCCAAATTCATCCCGAACTCTTACAGTTAGTTAAATGCATTGGATTGTCACACATTCTAACCCTAGAAACAGTAACAATGCTGTTTACTGCTTCGCATCAATGTTTTCTCGGTTTTAGCCTGTTTCGGGACAAAATGGGTAAAAGTGGTGTCTAAACACTCCAAATTCAACCGAACTCTTATAATTAGTCAAATGCATTGGATTGTTACATATTTTGACCCTAGAAAGAGTAACATTGCTGTTTACTGCTTCGAATCAACGTTTTCTCTCGGTTTTAGCCTGTTTTCTCTGTTTAAGCCTGTTTTGGGATAAGACGGGTTTAAGTGTTGTCTAAACACTCCAAATTCATCCCGAACTCTTACAGTTAGTTAAATGCATTGGATTGTCACACATTCTACCCTAGAAACAGTAACAAAGCTGTTTACTGCTTCGCATCAATGTTTTCTCGGTTTTAGCCTGTTTCGGGACAAAATGGGTAAAAGTGGTGTCTAAACACTCCAAATTCAACCCGAACTCTTATAATTAGTCAAATGCATTGGATTGTTACATATTTTGACCCTAGAAAGAGTAACATTGCTGTTTACTGCTTCGAATCAACGTTTTCTCTCGGTTTTAGCCTGTTTTCTCTGTTTAAGCCTGTTTTGGGATAAAACGGGTTTAAGTGTTGTCTAAACACTCCAAATTCATCCCGAACTCTTACAGTTAGTCAAATGCATTGGATTGTCACACATTCTGACCCTAGAAACAGTAACAAAGCTGTTTACTGCTTCGCATCAATGTTTTCTCGGTTTTAGCCTGTTTCGGGACAAAATGGGTAAAAGTGGTGTCTAAACACTCCAAATTCAACCCGAACTCTTATAATTAGTCAAATGCATTGGATTGTTACATATTTTGACCCTAGAAAGAGTAACATTGCTGTTTACTGCTTCGAATCAACGTTTTCTCTCGGTTTTAGCCTGTTTTCTCTGTTTAAGCCTGTTTTGGGATAAGACGGGTTTAAGTGTTGTCTAAACACTCCAAATTCATCCCGAACTCTTACAGTTAGTCAAATGCATTGGATTGTCACACATTCTGACCCTAGAAACAGTAACAAAGCTGTTTACTGCTTCGCATCAATGTTTTCTCGGTTTTAGCCTGTTTCGGGACAAAATGGGTAAAAGTGGTGTCTAAACACTCCAAATTCAACCCGAACTCTTATAATTAGTCAAATGCATTGGATTGTTACATATTTTGACCCTAGAAAGAGTAACATTGCTGTTTACTGCTTCGAATCAACGTTTTCTCTCGGTTTTAGCCTGTTTTCTCTGTTTAAGCCTGTTTTGGGATAAAACGGGTTTAAGTGTTGTCTAAACACTCCAAATTCATCCGAACTCTTACAGTTAGTTAAATGCATTGGATTGTCACACATTCTGACCCTAGAAACAGTAACAAAGCTGTTTACTGCTTCGCATCAATGTTTTCTCGGTTTTAGCCTGTTTCGGGACAAAATGGGTAAAAGTGGTGTCTAAACACTCCAAATTCAACCCGAACTCTTATAATTAGTCAAATGCATTGGATTGTTACATATTTTGACCCTAGAAAGAGTAACATTGCTGTTTACTGCTTCGAATCAACGTTTTCTCTCGGTTTTAGCCTGTTTTCTCTGTTTAAGCCTGTTTGGGATAAAACGGGTTTAAGTGTTGTCTAAACACTCCAAATTCATCCCGAACTCTTACAATTAGTCAAATGCATTGGATTGTCACACATTCTGACCCTAGAAACAGTAACAAAGCTGTTTACTGCTTCGCATCAATGTTTTCTCGGTTTTAGCCTGTTTCGGGACAAAATGGGTAAAAGTGGTGTCTAAACACTCCAAATTCAACCCGAACTCTTATAATTAGTCAAATGCATTGGATTGTTACATATTTTGACCCTAGAAAGAGTAACATTGCTGTTTACTGCTTCGAATCAACGTTTTCTCTCGGTTTTAGCCTGTTTTCTCTGTTTAAGCCTGTTTTGGGATAAAACGGGTTTAAGTGTTGTCTAAACACTCCAAATTCATCCCGAACTCTTACAGTTAGTTAAATGCATTGGATTGTCACACATTCTGACCCTAGAAACAGTAACAAAGCTGTTTACTGCTTCGCATCAATGTTTTCTCGGTTTTAGCCTGTTTCGGGACAAAATGGGTAAAAGTGGTGTCTAAACACTCCAAATTCAACCCGAACTCTTATAATTAGTCAAATGCATTGGATTGTTACATATTTTGACCCTAGAAAGAGTAACATTGCTGTTTACTGCTTCGAATCAACGTTTTCTCTCGGTTTTAGCCTGTTTTCTCGTTTAAGCCTGTTTTGGGATAAAACGGGTTTAAGTGTTGTCTAAACACTCCAAATTCATCCCGAACTCTTACAGTTAGTCAAATGCATTGGATTGTCACACATTCTGACCCTAGAAACAGTAACAAAGCTGTTTACTGCTTCGCATCAATGTTTTCTCGGTTTTAGCCTGTTTCGGGACAAAATGGGTAAAAGTGGTGTCTAAACACTCCAAATTCAACCCGAACTCTTATAATTAGTCAAATGCATTGGATTGTTACATATTTTGACCCTAGAAAGAGTAACATTGCTGTTTACTGCTTCGAATCAACGTTTTCTCTCGGTTTTAGCCTGTTTTCTCTGTTTAAGCCTGTTTTGGGATAAAACGGGTTTAAGTGTTGTCTAAACACTCCAAATTCATCCCGAACTCTTACAATTAGTTAAATGCATTGGATTGTCACACATTCTGACCTAGAAACAGTAACAAAGCTGTTTACTGCTTCGCATCAATGTTTTCTCGGTTTTAGCCTGTTTCGGGACAAAATGGGTAAAAGTGGTGTCTAAACACTCCAAATTCAACCGAACTCTTATAATTAGTCAAATGCATTGGATTGTTACATATTTTGACCCTAGAAGAGTAACATTGCTGTTTACTGCTTCAATCAATGTTTTCTCTCCGTTTTAGCCTGTTTTCTCTGTTTAAGCCTGTTTTGGGATAAAACGGGTTTAAGTGTTGTCTAAACACTCCAAATTCATCCCGAACTCTTACAATTAGTCAAATGCAATGGATTGTCACACATTCTGACTCTAGAAACAGTAACAAAGCTGTTTACTGCTTCGCATCAATGTTTTCTCGGTTTTAGCCTGTTTCGGGACAAAATGGGTAAAAGTGGTGTCTAAACACTCCAAATTCAACCCGAACTCTTATAATTAGTCAAATGCATTGGATTGTTACATATTTTGACCCTAGAAAGAGTAACATTGCTGTTTACTGCTTCGAATAACGTTTCTCTCGGTTTTAGCCTGTTTTCTCTGTTTAAGCCTGTTTTGGGATAAAACGGGTTTAAGTGTTGTCTAAACACTCCAAATTCATCCCGAACTCTTACAGTTAGTTAAATGCATTGGATTGTCACACATTCTGACCCTAGAAACAGTAACAAAGCTGTTTACTGCTTCGCATCAATGTTTTCTCGGTTTTAGCCTGTTTCGGGACAAAATGGGTAAAAGTGGTGTCTAAACACTCCAAATTCAACCCGAACTCTTATAATTAGTCAAATGCATTGGATTGTTACATATTTTGACCCTAGAAAGAGTAACATTGCTGTTTACTGCTTCGAATCAACGTTTTCTCTCGGTTTTAGCCTGTTTTCTGTTTAAGCCTGTTTTGGGATAAAACGGGTTTAAGTGTTGTCTAAACACTCCAAATTCATCCCGAACTCTTACAATTAAAATGCATTGGATTGTCACACATTCTGACCCTAGAAACAGTAACAAAGCTGTTTACTGCTTCGCATCAATGTTTTCTCGGTTTTAGCCTGTTTCGGGACAAAATGGGTAAAAGTGGTGTCTAAACACTCCAAATTCAACCCGAACTCTTATAATTAGTCAAATGCATTGGATTGTTACATATTTTGACCCTAGAAAGAGTAACATTGCTGTTTACTGCTTCGAATCAACGTTTTCTCTCGGTTTTAGCCTGTTTTCTCTGTTTAAGCCTGTTTTGGGATAAAACGGGTTTAAGTGTTGTCTAAACACTCCAAATTCATCCCGAACTCTTACAGTTAGTCAAATGCATTGGATTGTCACACATTCTGACCTAGAAACAGTAACAAAGCTGTTTACTGCTTCGCATCAATGTTTTCTCGGTTTTAGCCTGTTTCGGGACAAAATGGGTAAAAGTGGTGTCTAAACACTCCAAATTCAACCCGAACTCTTATAATTAGTCAAATGCATTGGATTGTTACATATTTTGACCCTAGAAAGAGTAACATTGCTGTTTACTGCTTCGAATCAATGTTTTCTCTCGGTTTTAGCCTGTTTTCTCTGTTTAAGCCTGTTTTGGGATAAAACGGGTTTAAGTGTTGTCTAAACACTCCAAATTCATCCCGAACTCTTACAGTTAGTTAAATGCATTGGATTGTCACACATTCTGACCCTAGAAACAGTAACAAAGCTGTTTACTGCTTCGCATCAATGTTTTCTCGGTTTTAGCCTGTTTCGGGACAAAATGGGTAAAAGTGGTGTCTAAACACTCCAAATTCAACCCGAACTCTTATAATTAGTCAAATGCATTGGATTGTTACATATTTTGACCCTAGAAAGAGTAACATTGCTGTTTACTGCTTCGAATCAACGTTTTCTCTCGGTTTTAGCCTGTTTTCTCTGTTTAAGCCTGTTTTGGGATAAAACGGGTTTAAGTGTTGTCTAAACACTCCAAATTCATCCCGAACTCTTACAATTAGTCAAATGCAATGGATTGTCACACATTCTGACCCTAGAAACAGTAACAAAGCTGTTTACTGCTTCGCATCAATGTTTTCTCGGTTTTAGCCTGTTTCGGGACAAAATGGGTAAAAGTGGTGTCTAAACACTCCAAATTCAACCCGAACTCTTATAATTAGTCAAATGCATTGGATTGTTACATATTTTGACCCTAGAAAGAGTAACATTGCTGTTTACTGCTTCGAATCAACGTTTTCTCTCGGTTTTAGCCTGTTTTCTCTGTTTAAGCCTGTTTTGGGATAAAACGGGTTTAAGTGTTGTCTAAACACTCCAAATTCATCCCGAACTCTTACAGTTAGTTAAATGCATTGGATTGTCACACATTCTGACCCTAGAAACAGTAACAAAGCTGTTTACTGCTTCGCATCAATGTTTTCTCGGTTTTAGCCTGTTTCGGGACAAAATGGGTAAAAGTGGTGTCTAAACACTCCAAATTCAACCCGAACTCTTATAATTAGTCAAATGCATTGGATTGTTACATATTTTGACCCTAGAAAGAGTAACATTGCTGTTTACTGCTTCGAATCAACGTTTTCTCTCGGTTTTAGCCTGTTTTCTCTGTTTAAGCCTGTTTTGGGATAAAACGGGTTTAAGTGTTGTCTAAACACTCCAAATTCATCCCGAACTCTTACAATTAGTCAAATGCATTGGATTGTCACACATTCTGACCCTAGAAACAGTAACAAAGCTGTTTACTGCTTCGCATCAATGTTTTCTCGGTTTTAGCCTGTTTCGGACAAAATGGGTAAAAGTGGTGTCTAAACACTCCAAATTCAACCCGAACTCTTATAATTAGTCAAATGCATTGGATTGTTACATATTTTGACCCTAGAAGAGTAACATTGCTGTTTACTGCTTCGAATCAACGTTTTCTCTCGGTTTTAGCCTGTTTTCTCTGTTTAAGCTGTTTTGGGATAAAACGGGTTTAAGTGTTGTCTAAACACTCCAAATTCATCCCGAACTCTTACAGTTAGTCAAATGCATTGGATTGTCACACATTCTGACCCTAGAAACAGTAACAAAGCTGTTTACTGCTTCGCATCAATGTTTTCTCGGTTTTAGCCTGTTTCGGGACAAAATGGGTAAAAGTGGTGTCTAAACACTCCAAATTCAACCCGAACTCTTATAATTAGTCAAATGCATTGGATTGTTACATATTTTGACCCTAGAAAGAGTAACATTGCTGTTTACTGCTTCGAATCAACGTTTTCTCTCGGTTTTAGCCTGTTTTCTCTGTTTAAGCCTGTTTTGGGATAAAACGGGTTTAAGTGTTGTCTAAACACTCCAAATTCATCCCGAACTCTTACAATTAGTCAAATGCATTGGATTGTCACACATTCTGACCCTAGAAACAGTAACAAAGCTGTTTACTGCTTCGCATCAATGTTTTCTCGGTTTTAGCCTGTTTCGGGACAAAATGGGTAAAAGTGGTGTCTAAACACTCCAAATTCAACCCGAACTCTTATAATTAGTCAAATGCATTGGATTGTTACATATTTTGACCCTAGAAAGAGTAACATTGCTGTTTACTGCTTCGAATCAATGTTTTCTCTCGGTTTTAGCCTGTTTTCTCTGTTTAAGCCTGTTTTGGGATAAAACGGGTTTAAGTGTTGTCTAAACACTCCAAATTCATCCCGAACTCTTACAATTAGTCAAATGCATTGGATTGTCACACATTCTGACTCTAGAAACAGTAACAAAGCTGTTTACTGCTTCGCATCAATGTTTTCTCGGTTTTAGCCTGTTTCGGGACAAAATGGGTAAAAGTGGTGTCTAAACACTCCAAATTCAACCCGAACTCTTATAATTAGTCAAATGCATTGGATTGTTACATATTTTGACCCTAGAAAGAGTAACATTGCTGTTTACTGCTTCGAATCAACGTTTTCTCTCGGTTTTAGCCTGTTTTCTCTGTTTAAGCCTGTTTTGGGATAAAACGGGTTTAAGTGTTGTCTAAACACTCCAAATTCATCCCGAACTCTTACAGTTAGTCAAATGCATTGGATTGTCACACATTCTGACCCTAGAAACAGTAACAAAGCTGTTTACTGCTTCGCATCAATGTTTTCTCGGTTTTAGCCTGTTTCGGGACAAAATGGGTAAAAGTGGTGTCTAAACACTCCAAATTCAACCCGAACTCTTATAATTAGTCAAATGCATTGGATTGTTACATATTTTGACCCTAGAAAGAGTAACATTGCTGTTTACTGCTTCGAATAACGTTTTCTCTCGGTTTTAGCCTGTTTTCTCTGTTTAAGCCTGTTTTGGGATAAAACGGGTTTAAGTGTTGTCTAAACACTCCAAATTCATCCCGAACTCTTACAATTAGTCAAATGCATTGGATTGTCACACATTCTGACCCTAGAAACAGTAACAAAGCTGTTTACTGCTTCGCATCAATGTTTTCTCGGTTTTAGCCTTTTTCGGGACAAAATGGGTAAAAGTGGTGTCTAAACACTCCAAATTCAACCCGAACTCTTATAATTAGTCAAATGCATTGGATTGTTACATATTTTGACCCTAGAAAGAGTAACATTGCTGTTTACTGCTTCGAATCAACGTTTTCTCTCGGTTTTAGCCTGTTTTCTCTGTTTAAGCCTGTTTTGGGATAAAACGGGTTTAAGTGTTGTCTAAACACTCCAAATTCATCCCGAACTCTTACAATTAGTCAAATGCATTGGATTGTCACACATTCTGACCCTAGAAACAGTAACAAAGCTGTTTACTGCTTCGCATCAATGTTTTCTCGGTTTTAGCCTGTTTCGGGACAAAATGGGTAAAAGTGGTGTCTAAACACTCCAAATTCAACCCGAACTCTTATAATTAGTCAAATGCATTGGATTGTTACATATTTTGACCCTAGAAAGAGTAACATTGCTGTTTACTGCTTCGAATCAACGTTTTCTCTCGGTTTTAGCCTGTTTTCTCTGTTTAAGCCTGTTTTGGGATAAAACGGGTTTAAGTGTTGTCTAAACACTCCAAATTCATCCCGAACTCTTACAATTAGTCAAATGCATTGGATTGTCACACATTCTGACCCTAGAAACAGTAACAAAGCTGTTTACTGCTTCGCATCAATGTTTTCTCGGTTTTAGCCTGTTTCGGGACAAAATGGGTAAAAGTGGTGTCTAAACACTCCAAATTCAACCCGAACTCTTATAATTAGTCAAATGCATTGGATTGTTACATATTTTGACCCTAGAAAGAGTAACATTGCTGTTTACTGCTTCGAATAAACGTTTTCTCTCAGTTTTAGCCTGTTTTCTCGGTTTTAGCCTGTTTCGGGACAAAATGGGTAAAAGTGGTGTCTAAACACTCCAAATTCAACCCGAACTCTTATAATTAGTCAAATGCATTGGATTGTTACATATTTTGACCCTAGAAAGAGTAACATAGCTGTTTACTGCTTTCAATCAATGTTTTCTCTCGTTTTAGCCTGTTTTCTCTGTTTAAGCCTGTTTTGGGATAAAACGGGTTTAAGTGTTGTCTAAACACTCCAAATTCATCCCGAACTCTTACAATTAGTCAAATGCAATGGATTGTCACACATTCTGACCCTAGAAACAGTAACAAAGCTGTTTACTGCTTCGCATCAATGTTTTCTCGGTTTTAGCCTGTTTCGGGACAAAATGGGTAAAAGTGGTGTCTAAACACTCCAAATTCAACCCGAACTCTTATAATTAGTCAAATGCATTGGATTGTTACATATTTTGACCCTAGAAAGAGTAACATTGCTGTTTACTGCTTCAATCAATGTTTTCTCTCGGTTTTAGCCTGTTTTCTCTGTTTAAGCCTGTTTTGGGATAAAACGGGTTTAAGTGTTGTCTAAACACTCCAAATTCATCCCGAACTCTTACAATTAGTCAAATGCATGGATTGTCACACATTCTGACTCTAGAAACAGTAACAAAGCTGTTTACTGCTTCGCATCAATGTTTTCTCGGTTTTAGCCTGTTTCGGGACAAAATGGGTAAAAGTGGTGTCTAAACACTCCAAATTCAACCCGAACTCTTATAATTAGTCAAATGCATTGGATTGTTACATATTTTGACCCTAGAAAGAGTAACATTGCTGTTTACTGCTTCGAATCAACGTTTTCTCTCGGTTTTAGCCTGTTTTCTCTGTTTAAGCCTGTTTTGGGATAAAACGGGTTTAAGTGTTGTCTAAACACTCCAAATTCATCCCGAACTCTTACAGTTAGTTAAATGCATTGGATTGTCACACATTCTGACCCTAGAAACAGTAACAAAGCTGTTTACTGCTTCGCATCAATGTTTTCTCGGTTTTAGCCTGTTTCGGGACAAAATGGGTAAAAGTGGTGTCTAAACACTCCAAATTCAACCCGAACTCTTATAATTAGTCAAATGCATTGGATTGTTACATATTTTGACCCTAGAAAGAGTAACATTGCTGTTTACTGCTTCGAATCAATGTTTTCTCTCGTTTTAGCCTGTTTTCTCTGTTTAAGCCTGTTTTGGGATAAAACGGGTTTAAGTGTTGTCTAAACACTCCAAATTCATCCCGAACTCTTACAATTAGTCAAATGCATGGATTGTCACACATTCTGACTCTAGAAACAGTAACAAAGCTGTTTACTGCTTCGCATCAATGTTTTCTCGGTTTTAGCCTGTTTCGGGACAAAATGGGTAAAAGTGGTGTCTAAACACTCCAAATTCAACCCGAACTCTTATAATTAGTCAAATGCATTGGATTGTTACATATTTTGACCCTAGAAAGAGTAACATAGCTGTTTACTGCTTCAATCAATGTTTTCTCTCGTTTTAGCCTGTTTTCTCGTTTAAGCCTGTTTTGGGATAAAACGGGTTTAAGTGTTGTCTAAACACTCCAAATTCATCCCGAACTCTTATAATTAGTCAAATGCATTGGATTGTTACATATTTTGACTGTTAGAAAAGTAACATGGCTGTTTACTGCATTTTGTCAATGTTTTCTCTCCGTTTTAGCCTGTTTTCTCTGTTTAAGCCTGTTTTGGGATAAAACGGGTTTAAGTGTTGTCTAAACACTCCAAATTCATCCCGAACTCTTACAATTAGTTAAATGCATTGGATTGTCACACATTCTGACCCTAGAAACAGTAACAAAGCTGTTTACTGCTTCGCATCAATGTTTTCTCGGTTTTAGCCTGTTTCGGGACAAAATGGGTAAAAGTGGTGTCTAAACACTCCAAATTCAACCCGAACTCTTATAATTAGTCAAATGCATTGGATTGTTACATATTTTGACCCTAGAAAGAGTAACATTGCTGTTTACTGCTTCGAATCAACGTTTTCTCTCGGTTTTAGCCTGTTTTCTCTGTTTAAGCCTGTTTTGGGATAAAACGGGTTTAAGTGTTGTCTAAACACTCCAAATTCATCCCGAACTCTTACAATTAGTCAAATGCATTGGATTGTCACACATTCTGACCCTAGAAACAGTAACAAAGCTGTTTACTGCTTCGCATCAATGTTTTCTCGGTTTTAGCCTGTTTCGGGACAAAATGGGTAAAAGTGGTGTCTAAACACTCCAAATTCAACCCGAACTCTTATAATTAGTCAAATGCATTGGATTGTTACATATTTTGACCCTAGAAAGAGTAACATTGCTGTTTACTGCTTCGAATCAAACGTTTTCTCTCGGTTTTAGCCTGTTTTCTCTGTTTAAGCCTGTTTTGGGATAAACGGGTTTAAGTGTTGTCTAAACACTCCAAATTCATCCCGAACTCTTACAATTAGTTAAATGCATTGGATTGTCACACATTCTGACCCTAGAAACAGTAACAAAGCTGTTTACTGCTTCGCATCAATGTTTTCTCGGTTTTAGCCTGTTTCGGGACAAAATGGGTAAAAGTGGTGTCTAAACACTCCAAATTCAACCCGAACTCTTATAATTAGTCAAATGCATTGGATTGTTACATATTTTGACCCTAGAAAGAGTAACATTGCTGTTTACTGCTTCAATCAACGTTTTCTCTCGGTTTTAGCCTGTTTTCTCTGTTTAAGCCTGTTTTGGGATAAAACGGGTTTAAGTGTTGTCTAAACACTCCAAATTCATCCCGAACTCTTACAGTTAGTTAAATGCATTGGATTGTCACACATTCTGACCCTAGAAACAGTAACAATGCTGTTTACTGCTTCGCATCAATGTTTTCTCGGTTTTAGCCTGTTTCGGGACAAAATGGGTAAAAGTGGTGTCTAAACACTCCAAATTCAACCCGAACTCTTATAATTAGTCAAATGCATTGGATTGTTACATATTTTGACCCTAGAAAGAGTAACATTGCTGTTTACTGCTTCGAATCAACGTTTTCTCTCGGTTTTAGCCTGTTTTCTCTGTTTAAGCCTGTTTTGGGATAAGACGGGTTTAAGTGTTGTCTAAACACTCCAAATTCATCCCGAACTCTTACAGTTAGTTAAATGCATTGGATTGTCACACATTCTGACCCTAGAAACAGTAACAAAGCTGTTTACTGCTTCGCATCAATGTTTTCTCGGTTTTAGCCTGTTTCGGGACAAAATGGGTAAAAGTGGTGTCTAAACACTCCAAATTCAACCCGAACTCTTATAATTAGTCAAATGCATTGGATTGTTACATATTTTGACACTAAGAATAGTAACATAGCTGTTTACTGCTTCGAATCAACGTTTTCTCTCAGTTTTAGCCTGTTTTCTCTGTTTAAGCATGTTTTGGGATAAAACAGGTGTAAGTGTTGTCTAAACACTCCAAATTCATCCCGAACTCTTACAATTAGTCAAATGCATTGGATTGTCACACATTCTGACCCTAGAAACAGTAACAAAGCTGTTTACTGCTTCGCATCAATGTTTTCTCGGTTTTAGCCTGTTTCGGGACAAAATGGGTAAAAGTGGTGTCTAAACACTCCAAATTCAACCCGAACTCTTATAATTAGTCAAATGCATTGGATTGTTACATATTTTGACCCTAGAAAGAGTAACATTGCTGTTTACTGCTTCGAATAAACGTTTTCTCTCAGTTTTAGCCTGTTTTCTCGGTTTTAGCCTGTTTCGGGACAAAATGGGTAAAAGTGGTGTCTAAACACTCCAAATTCAACCCGAACTCTTATAATTAGTCAAATGCATTGGATTGTTACATATTTTGACCCTAGAAAGAGTAACATTGCTGTTTACTGCTTCGAATCAACGTTTTCTCTCGGTTTTAGCCTGTTTTCTCTGTTTAAGCCTGTTTTGGGATAAAACGGGTTTAAGTGTTGTCTAAACACTCCAAATTCATCCCGAACTCTTACAGTTAGTTAAATGCATTGGATTGTCACACATTCTAACCCTAGAAACAGTAACAATGCTGTTTACTGCTTCGCATCAATGTTTTCTCGGTTTTAGCCTGTTTCGGGACAAAATGGGTAAAAGTGGTGTCTAAACACTCCAAATTCAACCCGAACTCTTATAATTAGTCAAATGCATTGGATTGTTACATATTTTGACCCTAGAAAGAGTAACATTGCTGTTTACTGCTTCGAATAAACGTTTTCTCTCGGTTTTAGCCTGTTTTCTCTGTTTAAGCCTGTTTTGGGATAAGACGGGTTTAAGTGTTGTCTAAACACTCCAAATTCATCCCGAACTCTTACAGTTAGTTAAATGCATTGGATTGTCACACATTCTAACCCTAGAAACAGTAACAATGCTGTTTACTGCTTCGCATCAATGTTTTCTCGGTTTTAGCCTTTTCGGGACAAAATGGGTAAAAGTGGTGTCTAAACACTCCAAATTCAACCCGAACTCTTATAATTAGTCAAATGCATTGGATTGTTACATATTTTGACCCTAGAAAGAGTAACATTGCTGTTTACTGCTTCGAATCAACGTTTTCTCTCGGTTTTAGCCTGTTTTCTCTGTTTAAGCCTGTTTTGGGATAAAACGGGTTTAAGTGTTGTCTAAACACTCCAAATTCATCCCGAACTCTTACAATTAGTCAAATGCATTGGATTGTCACACATTCTGACCCTAGAAACAGTAACAAAGCTGTTTACTGCTTCGCATCAATGTTTTCTCGGTTTTAGCCTGTTTCGGGACAAAATGGGTAAAAGTGGTGTCTAAACACTCCAAATTCAACCCGAACTCTTATAATTAGTCAAATGCATTGGATTGTTACATATTTTGACCCTAGAAAGAGTAACATTGCTGTTTACTGCTTCGAATCAACGTTTTCTCTCGGTTTTAGCCTGTTTTCTCTGTTTAAGCCTGTTTTGGGATAAACGGGTTTAAGTGTTGTCTAAACACTCCAAATTCATCCCGAACTCTTACAGTTAGTTAAATGCATTGGATTGTCACACATTCTGACCCTAGAAACAGTAACAAAGCTGTTTACTGCTTCGCATCAATGTTTTCTCGGTTTTAGCCTGTTTCGGGACAAAATGGGTAAAAGTGGTGTCTAAACACTCCAAATTCAACCCGAACTCTTATAATTAGTCAAATGCATTGGATTGTTACATATTTTGACCCTAGAAAGAGTAACATTGCTGTTTACTGCTTCGAATCAACGTTTTCTCTCGGTTTTAGCCTGTTTTCTCTGTTTAAGCCTGTTTTGGGATAAAACGGGTTTAAGTGTTGTCTAAACACTCCAAATTCATCCCGAACTCTTACAGTTAGTTAAATGCATTGGATTGTCACACATTCTAACCCTAGAAACAGTAACAATGCTGTTTACTGCTTCGCATCAATGTTTTCTCGGTTTTAGCCTGTTTCGGGACAAAATGGGTAAAAGTGGTGTCTAAACACTCCAAATTCAACCCGAACTCTTATAATTAGTCAAATGCATTGGATTGTTACATATTTTGACCCTAGAAAGAGTAACATTGCTGTTTACTGCTTCGAATCAACGTTTTCTCTCGGTTTTAGCCTGTTTTCTCTGTTTAAGCCTGTTTTGGGATAAAACGGGTTTAAGTGTTGTCTAAACACTCCAAATTCATCCCGAACTCTTACAGTTAGTTAAATGCATTGGATTGTCACACATTCTGACCCTAGAAACAGTAACAAAGCTGTTTACTGCTTCGCATCAATGTTTTCTCGGTTTTAGCCTGTTTCGGGACAAAATGGGTAAAAGTGGTGTCTAAACACTCCAAATTCAACCCGAACTCTTATAATTAGTCAAATGCATTGGATTGTTACATATTTTGACCCTAGAAAGAGTAACATTGCTGTTTACTGCTTCGAATCAACGTTTTCTCTCGGTTTTAGCCTGTTTTCTCTGTTTAAGCCTGTTTTGGGATAAAACGGGTTTAAGTGTTGTCTAAACACTCCAAATTCATCCCGAACTCTTACAGTTAGTCAAATGCATTGGATTGTCACACATTCTGAACCTAGAAACAGTAACAAAGCTGTTTACTGCTTCGCATCAATGTTTTCTCGGTTTTAGCCTGTTTCGGGACAAAATGGGTAAAAGTGGTGTCTAAACACTCCAAATTCAACCCGAACTCTTATAATTAGTCAAATGCATTGGATTGTTACATATTTTGACCCTAGAAAGAGTAACATTGCTGTTTACTGCTTCGAATCAACGTTTTCTCTCGGTTTTAGCCTGTTTTCTCTGTTTAAGCCTGTTTTGGGATAAGACGGGTTTAAGTGTTGTCTAAACACTCCAAATTCATCCCGAACTCTTACAGTTAGTTAAATGCATTGGATTGTCACACATTCTGACCCTAGAAACAGTAACAAAGCTGTTTACTGCTTCGCATCAATGTTTTCTCGGTTTTAGCCTGTTTCGGGACAAAATGGGTAAAAGTGGTGTCTAAACACTCCAAATTCAACCCGAACTCTTATAATTAGTCAAATGCATTGGATTGTTACATATTTTGACCCTAGAAAGAGTAACATTGCTGTTTACTGCTTCGAATCAACGTTTTCTCTCGGTTTTAGCCTGTTTTCTCTGTTTAAGCCTGTTTTGGGATAAAACGGGTTTAAGTGTTGTCTAAACACTCCAAATTCATCCCGAACTCTTACAGTTAGTTAAATGCATTGGATTGTCACACATTCTGACCCTAGAAACAGTAACAAAGCTGTTTACTGCTTCGCATCAATGTTTTCTCGGTTTTAGCCTTTTCGGGACAAAATGGGTAAAAGTGGTGTCTAAACACTCCAAATTCAACCCGAACTCTTATAATTAGTCAAATGCATTGGATTGTTACATATTTTGACCCTAGAAAGAGTAACATTGCTGTTTACTGCTTCGAATCAACGATTTCTCTCGGTTTTAGCCTGTTTTCTCTGTTTAAGCCTGTTTTGGGATAAAACGGGTTTAAGTGTTGTCTAAACACTCCAAATTCATCCCGAACTCTTACAGTTAGTTAAATGCATTGGATTGTCACACATTCTAACCCTAGAAACAGTAACAATGCTGTTTACTGCTTCGCATCAATGTTTTCTCGGTTTTAGCCTGTTTCGGGACAAAATGGGTAAAAGTGGTGTCTAAACACTCCAAATTCAACCCGAACTCTTATAATTAGTCAAATGCATTGGATTGTTACATATTTTGACCCTAGAAAGAGTAACATTGCTGTTTACTGCTTCGAATCAACGTTTTCTCTCGGTTTTAGCCTGTTTTCTCTGTTTAAGCCTGTTTTGGGATAAAACGGGTTTAAGTGTTGTCTAAACACTCCAAATTCATCCCGAACTCTTACAGTTAGTTAAATGCATTGGATTGTCACACATTCTAACCCTAGAAACAGTAACAATGCTGTTTACTGCTTCGCATCAATGTTTTCTCGGTTTTAGCCTGTTTCGGGACAAAATGGGTAAAAGTGGTGTCTAAACACTCCAAATTCAACCCGAACTCTTATAATTAGTCAAATGCATTGGATTGTTACATATTTTGACCCTAGAAAGAGTAACATTGCTGTTTACTGCTTCGAATCAACGTTTTCTCTCGGTTTTAGCCTGTTTTCTCTGTTTAAGCCTGTTTTGGGATAAAACGGGTTTAAGTGTTGTCTAAACACTCCAAATTCATCCCGAACTCTTACAGTTAGTTAAATGCATTGGATTGTCACACATTCTAACCCTAGAAACAGTAACAATGCTGTTTACTGCTTCGCATCAATGTTTTCTCGGTTTTAGCCTGTTTCGGGACAAAATGGGTAAAAGTGGTGTCTAAACACTCCAAATTCAACCCGAACTCTTATAATTAGTCAAATGCATTGGATTGTTACATATTTTGACCCTAGAAAGAGTAACATTGCTGTTTACTGCTTCGAATCAACGTTTTCTCTCGGTTTTAGCCTGTTTTCTCTGTTTAAGCCTGTTTTGGGATAAGACGGGTTTAAGTGTTGTCTAAACACTCCAAATTCATCCCGAACTCTTACAGTTAGTTAAATGCATTGGATTGTCACACATTCTAACCCTAGAAACAGTAACAATGCTGTTTACTGCTTCGCATCAATGTTTTCTCGGTTTTAGCCTGTTTCGGGACAAAATGGGTAAAAGTGGTGTCTAAACACTCCAAATTCAACCCGAACTCTTATAATTAGTCAAATGCATTGGATTGTTACATATTTTGACCCTAGAAAGAGTAACATTGCTGTTTACTGCTTCGAATCAACGTTTTCTCTCGGTTTTAGCCTGTTTTCTCTGTTTAAGCCTGTTTTGGGATAAGACGGGTTTAAGTGTTGTCTAAACACTCCAAATTCATCCCGAACTCTTACAGTTAGTTAAATGCATTGGATTGTCACACATTCTGACCCTAGAAACAGTAACAATGCTGTTTACTGCTTCGCATCAATGTTTTCTCGGTTTTAGCCTGTTTCGGGACAAAATGGGTAAAAGTGGTGTCTAAACACTCCAAATTCAACCCGAACTCTTATAATTAGTCAAATGCATTGGATTGTTACATATTTTGACCCTAGAAAGAGTAACATTGCTGTTTACTGCTTCGAATCAACGTTTTCTCTCGGTTTTAGCCTGTTTTCTCTGTTTAAGCCTGTTTTGGGATAAGACGGGTTTAAGTGTTGTCTAAACACTCCAAATTCATCCCGAACTCTTACAGTTAGTTAAATGCATTGGATTGTCACACATTCTAACCCTAGAAACAGTAACAATGCTGTTTACTGCTTCGCATCAATGTTTTCTCGGTTTTAGCCTTTTCGGGACAAAATGGGTAAAAGTGGTGTCTAAACACTCCAAATTCAACCCGAACTCTTATAATTAGTCAAATGCATTGGATTGTTACATATTTTGACCCTAGAAAGAGTAACATTGCTGTTTACTGCTTCGAATCAACGTTTTCTCTCGGTTTTAGCCTGTTTTCTCTGTTTAAGCCTGTTTTGGGATAAAACGGGTTTAAGTGTTGTCTAAACACTCCAAATTCATCCCGAACTCTTACAATTAGTCAAATGCATTGGATTGTCACACATTCTTACTCTAGAAATAGTAACAAAGCTGTTTACTGCTTCGCATCAATGTTTTCTCGGTTTTAGCCTGTTTCGGGACAAAATGGGTAAAAGTGGTGTCTAAACACTCCAAATTCAACCCGAACTCTTATAATTAGTCAAATGCATTGGATTGTTACATATTTTGACCCTAGAAAGAGTAACATTGCTGTTTACTGCTTCGAATAAACGTTTTCTCTCAGTTTTAGCCTGTTTTCTCGGTTTTAGCCTGTTTCGGGACAAAATGGGTAAAAGTGGTGTCTAAACACTCCAAATTCAACCCGAACTCTTATAATTAGTCAAATGCATTGGATTGTTACATATTTTGACCCTAGAAAGAGTAACATTGCTGTTTACTGCTTCGAATAAACGTTTTCTCTCGGTTTTAGCCTGTTTTCTCTGTTTAAGCCTGTTTTGGGATAAGACGGGTTTAAGTGTTGTCTAAACACTCCAAATTCATCCCGAACTCTTACAGTTAGTTAAATGCATTGGATTGTCACACATTCTAACCCTAGAAACAGTAACAATGCTGTTTACTGCTTCGCATCAATGTTTTCTCGGTTTTAGCCTGTTTCGGGACAAAATGGGTAAAAGTGGTGTCTAAACACTCCAAATTCAACCCGAACTCTTATAATTAGTCAAATGCATTGGATTGTTACATATTTTGACCCTAGAAAGAGTAACATTGCTGTTTACTGCTTCGAATCAACGTTTTCTCTCGGTTTTAGCCTGTTTTCTCTGTTTAAGCCTGTTTTGGGATAAGACGGGTTTAAGTGTTGTCTAAACACTCCAAATTCATCCCGAACTCTTACAGTTAGTTAAATGCATTGGATTGTCACACATTCTAACCCTAGAAACAGTAACAATGCTGTTTACTGCTTCGCATCAATGTTTTCTCGGTTTTAGCCTGTTTCGGGACAAAATGGGTAAAAGTGGTGTCTAAACACTCCAAATTCAACCCGAACTCTTATAATTAGTCAAATGCATTGGATTGTTACATATTTTGACCCTAGAAAGAGTAACATTGCTGTTTACTGCTTCGAATCAACGTTTTCTCTCGGTTTTAGCCTGTTTTCTCTGTTTAAGCCTGTTTTGGGATAAACGGGTTTAAGTGTTGTCTAAACACTCCAAATTCATCCCGAACTCTTACAGTTAGTTAAATGCATTGGATTGTCACACATTCTGACCCTAGAAACAGTAACAAAGCTGTTTACTGCTTCGCATCAATGTTTTCTCGGTTTTAGCCTGTTTCGGGACAAAATGGGTAAAAGTGGTGTCTAAACACTCCAAATTCAACCCGAACTCTTATAATTAGTCAAATGCATTGGATTGTTACATATTTTGACCCTAGAAAGAGTAACATTGCTGTTTACTGCTTCGAATCAACGTTTTCTCTCGGTTTTAGCCTGTTTTCTCTGTTTAAGCCTGTTTTGGGATAAAACGGGTTTAAGTGTTGTCTAAACACTCCAAATTCATCCCGAACTCTTACAGTTAGTTAAATGCATTGGATTGTCACACATTCTAACCCTAGAAACAGTAACAATGCTGTTTACTGCTTCGCATCAATGTTTTCTCGGTTTTAGCCTGTTTCGGGACAAAATGGGTAAAAGTGGTGTCTAAACACTCCAAATTCAACCCGAACTCTTATAATTAGTCAAATGCATTGGATTGTTACATATTTTGACCCTAGAAAGAGTAACATTGCTGTTTACTGCTTCGAATCAACGTTTTCTCTCGGTTTTAGCCTGTTTTCTCTGTTTAAGCCTGTTTTGGGATAAAACGGGTTTAAGTGTTGTCTAAACACTCCAAATTCATCCCGAACTCTTACAGTTAGTTAAATGCATTGGATTGTCACACATTCTAACCCTAGAAACAGTAACAATGCTGTTTACTGCTTCGCATCAATGTTTTCTCGGTTTTAGCCTGTTTCGGGACAAAATGGGTAAAAGTGGTGTCTAAACACTCCAAATTCAACCCGAACTCTTATAATTAGTCAAATGCATTGGATTGTTACATATTTTGACCCTAGAAAGAGTAACATTGCTGTTTACTGCTTCGAATAAACGTTTTCTCTCGGTTTTAGCCTGTTTTCTCTGTTTAAGCCTGTTTTGGGATAAGACGGGTTTAAGTGTTGTCTAAACACTCCAAATTCATCCCGAACTCTTACAGTTAGTTAAATGCATTGGATTGTCACACATTCTAACCCTAGAAACAGTAACAATGCTGTTTACTGCTTCGCATCAATGTTTTCTCGGTTTTAGCCTGTTTCGGGACAAAATGGGTAAAAGTGGTGTCTAAACACTCCAAATTCAACCCGAACTCTTATAATTAGTCAAATGCATTGGATTGTTACATATTTTGACCCTAGAAAGAGTAACATTGCTGTTTACTGCTTCGAATCAACGTTTTCTCTCGGTTTTAGCCTGTTTTCTCTGTTTAAGCCTGTTTTGGGATAAAACGGGTTTAAGTGTTGTCTAAACACTCCAAATTCATCCCGAACTCTTACAGTTAGTTAAATGCATTGGATTGTCACACATTCTGACCCTAGAAACAGTAACAAAGCTGTTTACTGCTTCGCATCAATGTTTTCTCGGTTTTAGCCTGTTTCGGGACAAAATGGGTAAAAGTGGTGTCTAAACACTCCAAATTCAACCCGAACTCTTATAATTAGTCAAATGCATTGGATTGTTACATATTTTGACCCTAGAAAGAGTAACATTGCTGTTTACTGCTTCGAATCAACGTTTTCTCTCGGTTTTAGCCTGTTTTCTCTGTTTAAGCCTGTTTTGGGATAAGACGGGTTTAAGTGTTGTCTAAACACTCCAAATTCATCCCGAACTCTTACAGTTAGTTAAATGCATTGGATTGTCACACATTCTAACCCTAGAAACAGTAACAATGCTGTTTACTGCTTCGCATCAATGTTTTCTCGGTTTTAGCCTGTTTCGGGACAAAATGGGTAAAAGTGGTGTCTAAACACTCCAAATTCAACCCGAACTCTTATAATTAGTCAAATGCATTGGATTGTTACATATTTTGACCCTAGAAAGAGTAACATTGCTGTTTACTGCTTCGAATCAACGTTTTCTCTCGGTTTTAGCCTGTTTTCTCTGTTTAAGCCTGTTTTGGGATAAGACGGGTTTAAGTGTTGTCTAAACACTCCAAATTCATCCCGAACTCTTACAGTTAGTTAAATGCATTGGATTGTCACACATTCTAACCCTAGAAACAGTAACAATGCTGTTTACTGCTTCGCATCAATGTTTTCTCGGTTTTAGCCTGTTTCGGGACAAAATGGGTAAAAGTGGTGTCTAAACACTCCAAATTCAACCCGAACTCTTATAATTAGTCAAATGCATTGGATTGTTACATATTTTGACCCTAGAAAGAGTAACATTGCTGTTTACTGCTTCGAATCAACGTTTTCTCTCGGTTTTAGCCTGTTTTCTCTGTTTAAGCCTGTTTTGGGATAAAACGGGTTTAAGTGTTGTCTAAACACTCCAAATTCATCCCGAACTCTTACAGTTAGTTAAATGCATTGGATTGTCACACATTCTAACCCTAGAAACAGTAACAATGCTGTTTACTGCTTCGCATCAATGTTTTCTCGGTTTTAGCCTGTTTCGGGACAAAATGGGTAAAAGTGGTGTCTAAACACTCCAAATTCAACCCGAACTCTTATAATTAGTCAAATGCATTGGATTGTTACATATTTTGACCCTAGAAAGAGTAACATTGCTGTTTACTGCTTCGAATCAACGTTTTCTCTCGGTTTTAGCCTGTTTTCTCTGTTTAAGCCTGTTTTGGGATAAGACGGGTTTAAGTGTTGTCTAAACACTCCAAATTCATCCCGAACTCTTACAGTTAGTTAAATGCATTGGATTGTCACACATTCTAACCCTAGAAACAGTAACAATGCTGTTTACTGCTTCGCATCAATGTTTTCTCGGTTTTAGCCTGTTTCGGGACAAAATGGGTAAAAGTGGTGTCTAAACACTCCAAATTCAACCCGAACTCTTATAATTAGTCAAATGCATTGGATTGTTACATATTTTGACCCTAGAAAGAGTAACATTGCTGTTTACTGCTTCGAATAAACGTTTTCTCTCGGTTTTAGCCTGTTTTCTCTGTTTAAGCCTGTTTTGGGATAAAACGGGTTTAAGTGTTGTCTAAACACTCCAAATTCATCCCGAACTCTTACAGTTAGTTAAATGCATTGGATTGTCACACATTCTAACCCTAGAAACAGTAACAATGCTGTTTACTGCTTCGCATCAATGTTTTCTCGGTTTTAGCCTGTTTCGGGACAAAATGGGTAAAAGTGGTGTCTAAACACTCCAAATTCAACCCGAACTCTTATAATTAGTCAAATGCATTGGATTGTTACATATTTTGACCCTAGAAAGAGTAACATTGCTGTTTACTGCTTCGAATCAACGTTTTCTCTCGGTTTTAGCCTGTTTTCTCTGTTTAAGCCTGTTTTGGGATAAGACGGGTTTAAGTGTTGTCTAAACACTCCAAATTCATCCCGAACTCTTACAGTTAGTTAAATGCATTGGATTGTCACACATTCTGACCCTAGAAACAGTAACAAAGCTGTTTACTGCTTCGCATCAATGTTTTCTCGGTTTTAGCCTGTTTCGGGACAAAATGGGTAAAAGTGGTGTCTAAACACTCCAAATTCAACCCGAACTCTTATAATTAGTCAAATGCATTGGATTGTTACATATTTTGACCCTAGAAAGAGTAACATTGCTGTTTACTGCTTCGAATCAACGTTTTCTCTCGGTTTTAGCCTGTTTTCTCTGTTTAAGCCTGTTTTGGGATAAGACGGGTTTAAGTGTTGTCTAAACACTCCAAATTCATCCCGAACTCTTACAGTTAGTTAAATGCATTGGATTGTCACACATTCTAACCCTAGAAACAGTAACAATGCTGTTTACTGCTTCGCATCAATGTTTTCTCGGTTTTAGCCTGTTTCGGGACAAAATGGGTAAAAGTGGTGTCTAAACACTCCAAATTCAACCCGAACTCTTATAATTAGTCAAATGCATTGGATTGTTACATATTTTGACCCTAGAAAGAGTAACATTGCTGTTTACTGCTTCGAATCAACGTTTTCTCTCGGTTTTAGCCTGTTTTCTCTGTTTAAGCCTGTTTTGGGATAAGACGGGTTTAAGTGTTGTCTAAACACTCCAAATTCATCCCGAACTCTTACAGTTAGTTAAATGCATTGGATTGTCACACATTCTAACCCTAGAAACAGTAACAATGCTGTTTACTGCTTCGCATCAATGTTTTCTCGGTTTTAGCCTGTTTCGGGACAAAATGGGTAAAAGTGGTGTCTAAACACTCCAAATTCAACCCGAACTCTTATAATTAGTCAAATGCATTGGATTGTTACATATTTTGACCCTAGAAAGAGTAACATTGCTGTTTACTGCTTCGAATAAACGTTTTCTCTCGGTTTTAGCCTGTTTTCTCTGTTTAAGCCTGTTTTGGGATAAGACGGGTTTAAGTGTTGTCTAAACACTCCAAATTCATCCCGAACTCTTACAGTTAGTTAAATGCATTGGATTGTCACACATTCTGACCCTAGAAACAGTAACAAAGCTGTTTACTGCTTCGCATCAATGTTTTCTCGGTTTTAGCCTGTTTCGGGACAAAATGGGTAAAAGTGGTGTCTAAACACTCCAAATTCAACCCGAACTCTTATAATTAGTCAAATGCATTGGATTGTTACATATTTTGACCCTAGAAAGAGTAACATTGCTGTTTACTGCTTCGAATAAACGTTTTCTCTCGGTTTTAGCCTGTTTTCTCGGTTTTAGCTGTGTTTCGACAAAATGGGTAAAAGTGGTGTCTAAACACTCCAAATTCAACCCGAACTCTTATAATTAGTCAAATGCATTGGATTGTTACATATTTTGACCCTAGAAAGAGTAACATTGCTGTTTACTGCTTCGAATAAACGTTTTCTCTCGGTTTTAGCCTGTTTTCTCTGTTTAAGCCTGTTTTGGGATAAGACGGGTTTAAGTGTTGTCTAAACACTCCAAATTCATCCCGAACTCTTACAGTTAGTTAAATGCATTGGATTGTCACACATTCTAACCCTAGAAACAGTAACAATGCTGTTTACTGCTTCGCATCAATGTTTTCTCGGTTTTAGCCTGTTTCGGGACAAAATGGGTAAAAGTGGTGTCTAAACACTCCAAATTCAACCCGAACTCTTATAATTAGTCAAATGCATTGGATTGTTACATATTTTGACCCTAGAAAGAGTAACATTGCTGTTTACTGCTTCGAATAAACGTTTTCTCTCGGTTTTAGCCTGTTTTCTCTGTTTAAGCCTGTTTTGGGATAAGACGGGTTTAAGTGTTGTCTAAACACTCCAAATTCATCCCGAACTCTTACAGTTAGTTAAATGCATTGGATTGTCACACATTCTAACCCTAGAAACAGTAACAATGCTGTTTACTGCTTCGCATCAATGTTTTCTCGGTTTTAGCCTGTTTCGGGACAAAATGGGTAAAAGTGGTGTCTAAACACTCCAAATTCAACCCGAACTCTTATAATTAGTCAAATGCATTGGATTGTTACATATTTTGACCCTAGAAAGAGTAACATTGCTGTTTACTGCTTCGAATCAACGTTTTCTCTCGGTTTTAGCCTGTTTTCTCTGTTTAAGCCTGTTTTGGGATAAGACGGGTTTAAGTGTTGTCTAAACACTCCAAATTCATCCCGAACTCTTACAGTTAGTTAAATGCATTGGATTGTCACACATTCTAACCCTAGAAACAGTAACAATGCTGTTTACTGCTTCGCATCAATGTTTTCTCGGTTTTAGCCTGTTTCGGGACAAAATGGGTAAAAGTGGTGTCTAAACACTCCAAATTCAACCCGAACTCTTATAATTAGTCAAATGCATTGGATTGTTACATATTTTGACCCTAGAAAGAGTAACATTGCTGTTTACTGCTTCGAATCAACGTTTTCTCTCGGTTTTAGCCTGTTTTCTCTGTTTAAGCCTGTTTTGGGATAAGACGGGTTTAAGTGTTGTCTAAACACTCCAAATTCATCCCGAACTCTTACAGTTAGTTAAATGCATTGGATTGTCACACATTCTAACCCTAGAAACAGTAACAATGCTGTTTACTGCTTCGCATCAATGTTTTCTCGGTTTTAGCCTGTTTCGGGACAAAATGGGTAAAAGTGGTGTCTAAACACTCCAAATTCAACCCGAACTCTTATAATTAGTCAAATGCATTGGATTGTTACATATTTTGACCCTAGAAAGAGTAACATTGCTGTTTACTGCTTCGAATAAACGTTTTCTCTCGGTTTTAGCCTGTTTTCTCTGTTTAAGCCTGTTTTGGGATAAGACGGGTTTAAGTGTTGTCTAAACACTCCAAATTCATCCCGAACTCTTACAGTTAGTTAAATGCATTGGATTGTCACACATTCTAACCCTAGAAACAGTAACAATGCTGTTTACTGCTTCGCATCAATGTTTTCTCGGTTTTAGCCTGTTTCGGGACAAAATGGGTAAAAGTGGTGTCTAAACACTCCAAATTCAACCCGAACTCTTATAATTAGTCAAATGCATTGGATTGTTACATATTTTGACCCTAGAAAGAGTAACATTGCTGTTTACTGCTTCGAATAAACGTTTTCTCTCGGTTTTAGCCTGTTTTCTCTGTTTAAGCCTGTTTTGGGATAAGACGGGTTTAAGTGTTGTCTAAACACTCCAAATTCATCCCGAACTCTTACAGTTAGTTAAATGCATTGGATTGTCACACATTCTAACCCTAGAAACAGTAACAATGCTGTTTACTGCTTCGCATCAATGTTTTCTCGGTTTTAGCCTGTTTCGGGACAAAATGGGTAAAAGTGGTGTCTAAACACTCCAAATTCAACCCGAACTCTTATAATTAGTCAAATGCATTGGATTGTTACATATTTTGACCCTAGAAAGAGTAACATTGCTGTTTACTGCTTCGAATCAACGTTTTCTCTCGGTTTTAGCCTGTTTTCTCTGTTTAAGCCTGTTTTGGGATAAGACGGGTTTAAGTGTTGTCTAAACACTCCAAATTCATCCCGAACTCTTACAGTTAGTTAAATGCATTGGATTGTCACACATTCTAACCCTAGAAACAGTAACAATGCTGTTTACTGCTTCGCATCAATGTTTTCTCGGTTTTAGCCTGTTTCGGGACAAAATGGGTAAAAGTGGTGTCTAAACACTCCAAATTCAACCCGAACTCTTATAATTAGTCAAATGCATTGGATTGTTACATATTTTGACCCTAGAAAGAGTAACATTGCTGTTTACTGCTTCGAATAAACGTTTTCTCTCGGTTTTAGCCTGTTTTCTCTGTTTAAGCCTGTTTTGGGATAAGACGGGTTTAAGTGTTGTCTAAACACTCCAAATTCATCCCGAACTCTTACAGTTAGTTAAATGCATTGGATTGTCACACATTCTAACCCTAGAAACAGTAACAATGCTGTTTACTGCTTCGCATCAATGTTTTCTCGGTTTTAGCCTGTTTCGGGACAAAATGGGTAAAAGTGGTGTCTAAACACTCCAAATTCAACCCGAACTCTTATAATTAGTCAAATGCATTGGATTGTTACATATTTTGACCCTAGAAAGAGTAACATTGCTGTTTACTGCTTCGAATAAACGTTTTCTCTCGGTTTTAGCCTGTTTTCTCTGTTTAAGCCTGTTTTGGGATAAGACGGGTTTAAGTGTTGTCTAAACACTCCAAATTCATCCCGAACTCTTACAGTTAGTTAAATGCATTGGATTGTCACACATTCTAACCCTAGAAACAGTAACAATGCTGTTTACTGCTTCGCATCAATGTTTTCTCGGTTTTAGCCTGTTTCGGGACAAAATGGGTAAAAGTGGTGTCTAAACACTCCAAATTCAACCCGAACTCTTATAATTAGTCAAATGCATTGGATTGTTACATATTTTGACCCTAGAAAGAGTAACATTGCTGTTTACTGCTTCGAATCAACGTTTTCTCTCGGTTTTAGCCTGTTTTCTCTGTTTAAGCCTGTTTTGGGATAAGACGGGTTTAAGTGTTGTCTAAACACTCCAAATTCATCCCGAACTCTTACAGTTAGTTAAATGCATTGGATTGTCACACATTCTAACCCTAGAAACAGTAACAATGCTGTTTACTGCTTCGCATCAATGTTTTCTCGGTTTTAGCCTGTTTCGGGACAAAATGGGTAAAAGTGGTGTCTAAACACTCCAAATTCAACCCGAACTCTTATAATTAGTCAAATGCATTGGATTGTTACATATTTTGACCCTAGAAAGAGTAACATTGCTGTTTACTGCTTCGAATAAACGTTTTCTCTCGGTTTTAGCCTGTTTTCTCTGTTTAAGCCTGTTTTGGGATAAGACGGGTTTAAGTGTTGTCTAAACACTCCAAATTCATCCCGAACTCTTACAGTTAGTTAAATGCATTGGATTGTCACACATTCTAACCCTAGAAACAGTAACAATGCTGTTTACTGCTTCGCATCAATGTTTTCTCGGTTTTAGCCTGTTTCGGGACAAAATGGGTAAAAGTGGTGTCTAAACACTCCAAATTCAACCCGAACTCTTATAATTAGTCAAATGCATTGGATTGTTACATATTTTGACCCTAGAAAGAGTAACATTGCTGTTTACTGCTTCGAATAAACGTTTTCTCTCGGTTTTAGCCTGTTTTCTCTGTTTAAGCCTGTTTTGGGATAAGACGGGTTTAAGTGTTGTCTAAACACTCCAAATTCATCCCGAACTCTTACAGTTAGTTAAATGCATTGGATTGTCACACATTCTAACCCTAGAAACAGTAACAATGCTGTTTACTGCTTCGCATCAATGTTTTCTCGGTTTTAGCCTGTTTCGGGACAAAATGGGTAAAAGTGGTGTCTAAACACTCCAAATTCAACCCGAACTCTTATAATTAGTCAAATGCATTGGATTGTTACATATTTTGACCCTAGAAAGAGTAACATTGCTGTTTACTGCTTCGAATCAACGTTTTCTCTCGGTTTTAGCCTGTTTTCTCTGTTTAAGCCTGTTTTGGGATAAGACGGGTTTAAGTGTTGTCTAAACACTCCAAATTCATCCCGAACTCTTACAGTTAGTTAAATGCATTGGATTGTCACACATTCTAACCCTAGAAACAGTAACAATGCTGTTTACTGCTTCGCATCAATGTTTTCTCGGTTTTAGCCTGTTTCGGGACAAAATGGGTAAAAGTGGTGTCTAAACACTCCAAATTCAACCCGAACTCTTATAATTAGTCAAATGCATTGGATTGTTACATATTTTGACCCTAGAAAGAGTAACATTGCTGTTTACTGCTTCGAATAAACGTTTTCTCTCGGTTTTAGCCTGTTTTCTCTGTTTAAGCCTGTTTTGGGATAAGACGGGTTTAAGTGTTGTCTAAACACTCCAAATTCATCCCGAACTCTTACAGTTAGTTAAATGCATTGGATTGTCACACATTCTAACCCTAGAAACAGTAACAATGCTGTTTACTGCTTCGCATCAATGTTTTCTCGGTTTTAGCCTGTTTCGGGACAAAATGGGTAAAAGTGGTGTCTAAACACTCCAAATTCAACCCGAACTCTTATAATTAGTCAAATGCATTGGATTGTTACATATTTTGACCCTAGAAAGAGTAACATTGCTGTTTACTGCTTCGAATAAACGTTTTCTCTCGGTTTTAGCCTGTTTTCTCTGTTTAAGCCTGTTTTGGGATAAGACGGGTTTAAGTGTTGTCTAAACACTCCAAATTCATCCCGAACTCTTACAGTTAGTTAAATGCATTGGATTGTCACACATTCTAACCCTAGAAACAGTAACAATGCTGTTTACTGCTTCGCATCAATGTTTTCTCGGTTTTAGCCTGTTTCGGGACAAAATGGGTAAAAGTGGTGTCTAAACACTCCAAATTCAACCCGAACTCTTATAATTAGTCAAATGCATTGGATTGTTACATATTTTGACCCTAGAAAGAGTAACATTGCTGTTTACTGCTTCGAATAAACGTTTTCTCTCGGTTTTAGCCTGTTTTCTCTGTTTAAGCCTGTTTTGGGATAAGACGGGTTTAAGTGTTGTCTAAACACTCCAAATTCATCCCGAACTCTTACAGTTAGTTAAATGCATTGGATTGTCACACATTCTAACCCTAGAAACAGTAACAATGCTGTTTACTGCTTCGCATCAATGTTTTCTCGGTTTTAGCCTGTTTCGGGACAAAATGGGTAAAAGTGGTGTCTAAACACTCCAAATTCAACCCGAACTCTTATAATTAGTCAAATGCATTGGATTGTTACATATTTTGACCCTAGAAAGAGTAACATTGCTGTTTACTGCTTCGAATAAACGTTTTCTCTCGGTTTTAGCCTGTTTTCTCTGTTTAAGCCTGTTTTGGGATAAGACGGGTTTAAGTGTTGTCTAAACACTCCAAATTCATCCCGAACTCTTACAGTTAGTTAAATGCATTGGATTGTCACACATTCTAACCCTAGAAACAGTAACAATGCTGTTTACTGCTTCGCATCAATGTTTTCTCGGTTTTAGCCTGTTTCGGGACAAAATGGGTAAAAGTGGTGTCTAAACACTCCAAATTCAACCCGAACTCTTATAATTAGTCAAATGCATTGGATTGTTACATATTTTGACCCTAGAAAGAGTAACATTGCTGTTTACTGCTTCGAATAAACGTTTTCTCTCGGTTTTAGCCTGTTTTCTCTGTTTAAGCCTGTTTTGGGATAAGACGGGTTTAAGTGTTGTCTAAACACTCCAAATTCATCCCGAACTCTTACAGTTAGTTAAATGCATTGGATTGTCACACATTCTAACCCTAGAAACAGTAACAATGCTGTTTACTGCTTCGCATCAATGTTTTCTCGGTTTTAGCCTGTTTCGGGACAAAATGGGTAAAAGTGGTGTCTAAACACTCCAAATTCAACCCGAACTCTTATAATTAGTCAAATGCATTGGATTGTTACATATTTTGACCCTAGAAAGAGTAACATTGCTGTTTACTGCTTCGAATAAACGTTTTCTCTCGGTTTTAGCCTGTTTTCTCTGTTTAAGCCTGTTTTGGGATAAGACGGGTTTAAGTGTTGTCTAAACACTCCAAATTCATCCCGAACTCTTACAGTTAGTTAAATGCATTGGATTGTCACACATTCTAACCCTAGAAACAGTAACAATGCTGTTTACTGCTTCGCATCAATGTTTTCTCGGTTTTAGCCTGTTTCGGGACAAAATGGGTAAAAGTGGTGTCTAAACACTCCAAATTCAACCCGAACTCTTATAATTAGTCAAATGCATTGGATTGTTACATATTTTGACCCTAGAAAGAGTAACATTGCTGTTTACTGCTTCGAATAAACGTTTTCTCTCGGTTTTAGCCTGTTTTCTCTGTTTAAGCCTGTTTTGGGATAAGACGGGTTTAAGTGTTGTCTAAACACTCCAAATTCATCCCGAACTCTTACAGTTAGTTAAATGCATTGGATTGTCACACATTCTAACCCTAGAAACAGTAACAATGCTGTTTACTGCTTCGCATCAATGTTTTCTCGGTTTTAGCCTGTTTCGGGACAAAATGGGTAAAAGTGGTGTCTAAACACTCCAAATTCAACCCGAACTCTTATAATTAGTCAAATGCATTGGATTGTTACATATTTTGACCCTAGAAAGAGTAACATTGCTGTTTACTGCTTCGAATAAACGTTTTCTCTCGGTTTTAGCCTGTTTTCTCTGTTTAAGCCTGTTTTGGGATAAGACGGGTTTAAGTGTTGTCTAAACACTCCAAATTCATCCCGAACTCTTACAGTTAGTTAAATGCATTGGATTGTCACACATTCTAACCCTAGAAACAGTAACAATGCTGTTTACTGCTTCGCATCAATGTTTTCTCGGTTTTAGCCTGTTTCGGGACAAAATGGGTAAAAGTGGTGTCTAAACACTCCAAATTCAACCCGAACTCTTATAATTAGTCAAATGCATTGGATTGTTACATATTTTGACCCTAGAAAGAGTAACATTGCTGTTTACTGCTTCGAATAAACGTTTTCTCTCGGTTTTAGCCTGTTTTCTCTGTTTAAGCCTGTTTTGGGATAAGACGGGTTTAAGTGTTGTCTAAACACTCCAAATTCATCCCGAACTCTTACAGTTAGTTAAATGCATTGGATTGTCACACATTCTAACCCTAGAAACAGTAACAATGCTGTTTACTGCTTCGCATCAATGTTTTCTCGGTTTTAGCCTGTTTCGGGACAAAATGGGTAAAAGTGGTGTCTAAACACTCCAAATTCAACCCGAACTCTTATAATTAGTCAAATGCATTGGATTGTTACATATTTTGACCCTAGAAAGAGTAACATTGCTGTTTACTGCTTCGAATAAACGTTTTCTCTCGGTTTTAGCCTGTTTTCTCTGTTTAAGCCTGTTTTGGGATAAGACGGGTTTAAGTGTTGTCTAAACACTCCAAATTCATCCCGAACTCTTACAGTTAGTTAAATGCATTGGATTGTCACACATTCTAACCCTAGAAACAGTAACAATGCTGTTTACTGCTTCGCATCAATGTTTTCTCGGTTTTAGCCTGTTTCGGGACAAAATGGGTAAAAGTGGTGTCTAAACACTCCAAATTCAACCCGAACTCTTATAATTAGTCAAATGCATTGGATTGTTACATATTTTGACCCTAGAAAGAGTAACATTGCTGTTTACTGCTTCGAATAAACGTTTTCTCTCGGTTTTAGCCTGTTTTCTCTGTTTAAGCCTGTTTTGGGATAAGACGGGTTTAAGTGTTGTCTAAACACTCCAAATTCATCCCGAACTCTTACAGTTAGTTAAATGCATTGGATTGTCACACATTCTAACCCTAGAAACAGTAACAATGCTGTTTACTGCTTCGCATCAATGTTTTCTCGGTTTTAGCCTGTTTCGGGACAAAATGGGTAAAAGTGGTGTCTAAACACTCCAAATTCAACCCGAACTCTTATAATTAGTCAAATGCATTGGATTGTTACATATTTTGACCCTAGAAAGAGTAACATTGCTGTTTACTGCTTCGAATAAACGTTTTCTCTCGGTTTTAGCCTGTTTTCTCTGTTTAAGCCTGTTTTGGGATAAGACGGGTTTAAGTGTTGTCTAAACACTCCAAATTCATCCCGAACTCTTACAGTTAGTTAAATGCATTGGATTGTCACACATTCTAACCCTAGAAACAGTAACAATGCTGTTTACTGCTTCGCATCAATGTTTTCTCGGTTTTAGCCTGTTTCGGGACAAAATGGGTAAAAGTGGTGTCTAAACACTCCAAATTCAACCCGAACTCTTATAATTAGTCAAATGCATTGGATTGTTACATATTTTGACCCTAGAAAGAGTAACATTGCTGTTTACTGCTTCGAATAAACGTTTTCTCTCGGTTTTAGCCTGTTTTCTCTGTTTAAGCCTGTTTTGGGATAAGACGGGTTTAAGTGTTGTCTAAACACTCCAAATTCATCCCGAACTCTTACAGTTAGTTAAATGCATTGGATTGTCACACATTCTAACCCTAGAAACAGTAACAATGCTGTTTACTGCTTCGCATCAATGTTTTCTCGGTTTTAGCCTGTTTCGGGACAAAATGGGTAAAAGTGGTGTCTAAACACTCCAAATTCAACCCGAACTCTTATAATTAGTCAAATGCATTGGATTGTTACATATTTTGACCCTAGAAAGAGTAACATTGCTGTTTACTGCTTCGAATAAACGTTTTCTCTCGGTTTTAGCCTGTTTTCTCTGTTTAAGCCTGTTTTGGGATAAGACGGGTTTAAGTGTTGTCTAAACACTCCAAATTCATCCCGAACTCTTACAGTTAGTTAAATGCATTGGATTGTCACACATTCTAACCCTAGAAACAGTAACAATGCTGTTTACTGCTTCGCATCAATGTTTTCTCGGTTTTAGCCTGTTTCGGGACAAAATGGGTAAAAGTGGTGTCTAAACACTCCAAATTCAACCCGAACTCTTATAATTAGTCAAATGCATTGGATTGTTACATATTTTGACCCTAGAAAGAGTAACATTGCTGTTTACTGCTTCGAATAAACGTTTTCTCTCGGTTTTAGCCTGTTTTCTCTGTTTAAGCCTGTTTTGGGATAAGACGGGTTTAAGTGTTGTCTAAACACTCCAAATTCATCCCGAACTCTTACAGTTAGTTAAATGCATTGGATTGTCACACATTCTAACCCTAGAAACAGTAACAATGCTGTTTACTGCTTCGCATCAATGTTTTCTCGGTTTTAGCCTGTTTCGGGACAAAATGGGTAAAAGTGGTGTCTAAACACTCCAAATTCAACCCGAACTCTTATAATTAGTCAAATGCATTGGATTGTTACATATTTTGACCCTAGAAAGAGTAACATTGCTGTTTACTGCTTCGAATAAACGTTTTCTCTCGGTTTTAGCCTGTTTTCTCTGTTTAAGCCTGTTTTGGGATAAGACGGGTTTAAGTGTTGTCTAAACACTCCAAATTCATCCCGAACTCTTACAGTTAGTTAAATGCATTGGATTGTCACACATTCTAACCCTAGAAACAGTAACAATGCTGTTTACTGCTTCGCATCAATGTTTTCTCGGTTTTAGCCTGTTTCGGGACAAAATGGGTAAAAGTGGTGTCTAAACACTCCAAATTCAACCCGAACTCTTATAATTAGTCAAATGCATTGGATTGTTACATATTTTGACCCTAGAAAGAGTAACATTGCTGTTTACTGCTTCGAATAAACGTTTTCTCTCGGTTTTAGCCTGTTTTCTCTGTTTAAGCCTGTTTTGGGATAAGACGGGTTTAAGTGTTGTCTAAACACTCCAAATTCATCCCGAACTCTTACAGTTAGTTAAATGCATTGGATTGTCACACATTCTAACCCTAGAAACAGTAACAATGCTGTTTACTGCTTCGCATCAATGTTTTCTCGGTTTTAGCCTGTTTCGGGACAAAATGGGTAAAAGTGGTGTCTAAACACTCCAAATTCAACCCGAACTCTTATAATTAGTCAAATGCATTGGATTGTTACATATTTTGACCCTAGAAAGAGTAACATTGCTGTTTACTGCTTCGAATAAACGTTTTCTCTCGGTTTTAGCCTGTTTTCTCTGTTTAAGCCTGTTTTGGGATAAGACGGGTTTAAGTGTTGTCTAAACACTCCAAATTCATCCCGAACTCTTACAGTTAGTTAAATGCATTGGATTGTCACACATTCTAACCCTAGAAACAGTAACAATGCTGTTTACTGCTTCGCATCAATGTTTTCTCGGTTTTAGCCTGTTTCGGGACAAAATGGGTAAAAGTGGTGTCTAAACACTCCAAATTCAACCCGAACTCTTATAATTAGTCAAATGCATTGGATTGTTACATATTTTGACCCTAGAAAGAGTAACATTGCTGTTTACTGCTTCGAATCAACGTTTTCTCTCGGTTTTAGCCTGTTTTCTCTGTTTAAGCCTGTTTTGGGATAAGACGGGTTTAAGTGTTGTCTAAACACTCCAAATTCATCCCGAACTCTTACAGTTAGTTAAATGCATTGGATTGTCACACATTCTAACCCTAGAAACAGTAACAATGCTGTTTACTGCTTCGCATCAATGTTTTCTCGGTTTTAGCCTGTTTCGGGACAAAATGGGTAAAAGTGGTGTCTAAACACTCCAAATTCAACCCGAACTCTTATAATTAGTCAAATGCATTGGATTGTTACATATTTTGACCCTAGAAAGAGTAACATTGCTGTTTACTGCTTCGAATAAACGTTTTCTCTCGGTTTTAGCCTGTTTTCTCTGTTTAAGCCTGTTTTGGGATAAGACGGGTTTAAGTGTTGTCTAAACACTCCAAATTCATCCCGAACTCTTACAGTTAGTTAAATGCATTGGATTGTCACACATTCTAACCCTAGAAACAGTAACAATGCTGTTTACTGCTTCGCATCAATGTTTTCTCGGTTTTAGCCTGTTTCGGGACAAAATGGGTAAAAGTGGTGTCTAAACACTCCAAATTCAACCCGAACTCTTATAATTAGTCAAATGCATTGGATTGTTACATATTTTGACCCTAGAAAGAGTAACATTGCTGTTTACTGCTTCGAATAAACGTTTTCTCTCGGTTTTAGCCTGTTTTCTCTGTTTAAGCCTGTTTTGGGATAAGACGGGTTTAAGTGTTGTCTAAACACTCCAAATTCATCCCGAACTCTTACAGTTAGTTAAATGCATTGGATTGTCACACATTCTAACCCTAGAAACAGTAACAATGCTGTTTACTGCTTCGCATCAATGTTTTCTCGGTTTTAGCCTGTTTCGGGACAAAATGGGTAAAAGTGGTGTCTAAACACTCCAAATTCAACCCGAACTCTTATAATTAGTCAAATGCATTGGATTGTTACATATTTTGACCCTAGAAAGAGTAACATTGCTGTTTACTGCTTCGAATAAACGTTTTCTCTCGGTTTTAGCCTGTTTTCTCTGTTTAAGCCTGTTTTGGGATAAGACGGGTTTAAGTGTTGTCTAAACACTCCAAATTCATCCCGAACTCTTACAGTTAGTTAAATGCATTGGATTGTCACACATTCTAACCCTAGAAACAGTAACAATGCTGTTTACTGCTTCGCATCAATGTTTTCTCGGTTTTAGCCTGTTTCGGGACAAAATGGGTAAAAGTGGTGTCTAAACACTCCAAATTCAACCCGAACTCTTATAATTAGTCAAATGCATTGGATTGTTACATATTTTGACCCTAGAAAGAGTAACATTGCTGTTTACTGCTTCGAATAAACGTTTTCTCTCGGTTTTAGCCTGTTTTCTCTGTTTAAGCCTGTTTTGGGATAAGACGGGTTTAAGTGTTGTCTAAACACTCCAAATTCATCCCGAACTCTTACAGTTAGTTAAATGCATTGGATTGTCACACATTCTAACCCTAGAAACAGTAACAATGCTGTTTACTGCTTCGCATCAATGTTTTCTCGGTTTTAGCCTGTTTCGGGACAAAATGGGTAAAAGTGGTGTCTAAACACTCCAAATTCAACCCGAACTCTTATAATTAGTCAAATGCATTGGATTGTTACATATTTTGACCCTAGAAAGAGTAACATTGCTGTTTACTGCTTCGAATAAACGTTTTCTCTCGGTTTTAGCCTGTTTTCTCTGTTTAAGCCTGTTTTGGGATAAGACGGGTTTAAGTGTTGTCTAAACACTCCAAATTCATCCCGAACTCTTACAGTTAGTTAAATGCATTGGATTGTCACACATTCTAACCCTAGAAACAGTAACAATGCTGTTTACTGCTTCGCATCAATGTTTTCTCGGTTTTAGCCTGTTTCGGGACAAAATGGGTAAAAGTGGTGTCTAAACACTCCAAATTCAACCCGAACTCTTATAATTAGTCAAATGCATTGGATTGTTACATATTTTGACCCTAGAAAGAGTAACATTGCTGTTTACTGCTTCGAATAAACGTTTTCTCTCGGTTTTAGCCTGTTTTCTCTGTTTAAGCCTGTTTTGGGATAAGACGGGTTTAAGTGTTGTCTAAACACTCCAAATTCATCCCGAACTCTTACAGTTAGTTAAATGCATTGGATTGTCACACATTCTAACCCTAGAAACAGTAACAATGCTGTTTACTGCTTCGCATCAATGTTTTCTCGGTTTTAGCCTGTTTCGGGACAAAATGGGTAAAAGTGGTGTCTAAACACTCCAAATTCAACCCGAACTCTTATAATTAGTCAAATGCATTGGATTGTTACATATTTTGACCCTAGAAAGAGTAACATTGCTGTTTACTGCTTCGAATAAACGTTTTCTCTCGGTTTTAGCCTGTTTTCTCTGTTTAAGCCTGTTTTGGGATAAGACGGGTTTAAGTGTTGTCTAAACACTCCAAATTCATCCCGAACTCTTACAGTTAGTTAAATGCATTGGATTGTCACACATTCTAACCCTAGAAACAGTAACAATGCTGTTTACTGCTTCGCATCAATGTTTTCTCGGTTTTAGCCTGTTTCGGGACAAAATGGGTAAAAGTGGTGTCTAAACACTCCAAATTCAACCCGAACTCTTATAATTAGTCAAATGCATTGGATTGTTACATATTTTGACCCTAGAAAGAGTAACATTGCTGTTTACTGCTTCGAATAAACGTTTTCTCTCGGTTTTAGCCTGTTTTCTCTGTTTAAGCCTGTTTTGGGATAAGACGGGTTTAAGTGTTGTCTAAACACTCCAAATTCATCCCGAACTCTTACAGTTAGTTAAATGCATTGGATTGTCACACATTCTAACCCTAGAAACAGTAACAATGCTGTTTACTGCTTCGCATCAATGTTTTCTCGGTTTTAGCCTGTTTCGGGACAAAATGGGTAAAAGTGGTGTCTAAACACTCCAAATTCAACCCGAACTCTTATAATTAGTCAAATGCATTGGATTGTTACATATTTTGACCCTAGAAAGAGTAACATTGCTGTTTACTGCTTCGAATAAACGTTTTCTCTCGGTTTTAGCCTGTTTTCTCTGTTTAAGCCTGTTTTGGGATAAGACGGGTTTAAGTGTTGTCTAAACACTCCAAATTCATCCCGAACTCTTACAGTTAGTTAAATGCATTGGATTGTCACACATTCTAACCCTAGAAACAGTAACAATGCTGTTTACTGCTTCGCATCAATGTTTTCTCGGTTTTAGCCTGTTTCGGGACAAAATGGGTAAAAGTGGTGTCTAAACACTCCAAATTCAACCCGAACTCTTATAATTAGTCAAATGCATTGGATTGTTACATATTTTGACCCTAGAAAGAGTAACATTGCTGTTTACTGCTTTGAATCAATGTTTTCTCTCGGTTTTAGCCTGTTTTCTCTGTTTAAGCCTGTTTTGGGATAAGACGGGTTTAAGTGTTGTCTAAACACTCCAAATTCATCCCGAACTCTTACAGTTAGTTAAATGCATTGGATTGTCACACATTCTAACCCTAGAAACAGTAACAATGCTGTTTACTGCTTCGCATCAATGTTTTCTCGGTTTTAGCCTGTTTCGGGACAAAATGGGTAAAAGTGGTGTCTAAACACTCCAAATTCAACCCGAACTCTTATAATTAGTCAAATGCATTGGATTGTTACATATTTTGACCCTAGAAAGAGTAACATTGCTGTTTACTGCTTCGAATAAACGTTTTCTCTCGGTTTTAGCCTGTTTTCTCTGTTTAAGCCTGTTTTGGGATAAGACGGGTTTAAGTGTTGTCTAAACACTCCAAATTCATCCCGAACTCTTACAGTTAGTTAAATGCATTGGATTGTCACACATTCTAACCCTAGAAACAGTAACAATGCTGTTTACTGCTTCGCATCAATGTTTTCTCGGTTTTAGCCTGTTTCGGGACAAAATGGGTAAAAGTGGTGTCTAAACACTCCAAATTCAACCCGAACTCTTATAATTAGTCAAATGCATTGGATTGTTACATATTTTGACCCTAGAAAGAGTAACATTGCTGTTTACTGCTTCGAATAAACGTTTTCTCTCGGTTTTAGCCTGTTTTCTCTGTTTAAGCCTGTTTTGGGATAAGACGGGTTTAAGTGTTGTCTAAACACTCCAAATTCATCCCGAACTCTTACAGTTAGTTAAATGCATTGGATTGTCACACATTCTAACCCTAGAAACAGTAACAATGCTGTTTACTGCTTCGCATCAATGTTTTCTCGGTTTTAGCCTGTTTCGGGACAAAATGGGTAAAAGTGGTGTCTAAACACTCCAAATTCAACCCGAACTCTTATAATTAGTCAAATGCATTGGATTGTTACATATTTTGACCCTAGAAAGAGTAACATTGCTGTTTACTGCTTCGAATCAACGTTTTCTCTCGGTTTTAGCCTGTTTTCTCTGTTTAAGCCTGTTTTGGGATAAGACGGGTTTAAGTGTTGTCTAAACACTCCAAATTCATCCCGAACTCTTACAGTTAGTTAAATGCATTGGATTGTCACACATTCTAACCCTAGAAACAGTAACAATGCTGTTTACTGCTTCGCATCAATGTTTTCTCGGTTTTAGCCTGTTTCGGGACAAAATGGGTAAAAGTGGTGTCTAAACACTCCAAATTCAACCCGAACTCTTATAATTAGTCAAATGCATTGGATTGTTACATATTTTGACCCTAGAAAGAGTAACATTGCTGTTTACTGCTTCGAATAAACGTTTTCTCTCGGTTTTAGCCTGTTTTCTCTGTTTAAGCCTGTTTTGGGATAAGACGGGTTTAAGTGTTGTCTAAACACTCCAAATTCATCCCGAACTCTTACAGTTAGTTAAATGCATTGGATTGTCACACATTCTAACCCTAGAAACAGTAACAATGCTGTTTACTGCTTCGCATCAATGTTTTCTCGGTTTTAGCCTGTTTCGGGACAAAATGGGTAAAAGTGGTGTCTAAACACTCCAAATTCAACCCGAACTCTTATAATTAGTCAAATGCATTGGATTGTTACATATTTTGACCCTAGAAAGAGTAACATTGCTGTTTACTGCTTCGAATAAACGTTTTCTCTCGGTTTTAGCCTGTTTTCTCTGTTTAAGCCTGTTTTGGGATAAGACGGGTTTAAGTGTTGTCTAAACACTCCAAATTCATCCCGAACTCTTACAGTTAGTTAAATGCATTGGATTGTCACACATTCTAACCCTAGAAACAGTAACAATGCTGTTTACTGCTTCGCATCAATGTTTTCTCGGTTTTAGCCTGTTTCGGGACAAAATGGGTAAAAGTGGTGTCTAAACACTCCAAATTCAACCCGAACTCTTATAATTAGTCAAATGCATTGGATTGTTACATATTTTGACCCTAGAAAGAGTAACATTGCTGTTTACTGCTTCGAATAAACGTTTTCTCTCGGTTTTAGCCTGTTTTCTCTGTTTAAGCCTGTTTTGGGATAAGACGGGTTTAAGTGTTGTCTAAACACTCCAAATTCATCCCGAACTCTTACAGTTAGTTAAATGCATTGGATTGTCACACATTCTAACCCTAGAAACAGTAACAATGCTGTTTACTGCTTCGCATCAATGTTTTCTCGGTTTTAGCCTGTTTCGGGACAAAATGGGTAAAAGTGGTGTCTAAACACTCCAAATTCAACCCGAACTCTTATAATTAGTCAAATGCATTGGATTGTTACATATTTTGACCCTAGAAAGAGTAACATTGCTGTTTACTGCTTCGAATCAACGTTTTCTCTCGGTTTTAGCCTGTTTTCTCTGTTTAAGCCTGTTTTGGGATAAGACGGGTTTAAGTGTTGTCTAAACACTCCAAATTCATCCCGAACTCTTACAGTTAGTTAAATGCATTGGATTGTCACACATTCTAACCCTAGAAACAGTAACAATGCTGTTTACTGCTTCGCATCAATGTTTTCTCGGTTTTAGCCTGTTTCGGGACAAAATGGGTAAAAGTGGTGTCTAAACACTCCAAATTCAACCCGAACTCTTATAATTAGTCAAATGCATTGGATTGTTACATATTTTGACCCTAGAAAGAGTAACATTGCTGTTTACTGCTTCGAATAAACGTTTTCTCTCGGTTTTAGCCTGTTTTCTCTGTTTAAGCCTGTTTTGGGATAAGACGGGTTTAAGTGTTGTCTAAACACTCCAAATTCATCCCGAACTCTTACAGTTAGTTAAATGCATTGGATTGTCACACATTCTAACCCTAGAAACAGTAACAATGCTGTTTACTGCTTCGCATCAATGTTTTCTCGGTTTTAGCCTGTTTCGGGACAAAATGGGTAAAAGTGGTGTCTAAACACTCCAAATTCAACCCGAACTCTTATAATTAGTCAAATGCATTGGATTGTTACATATTTTGACCCTAGAAAGAGTAACATTGCTGTTTACTGCTTCGAATAAACGTTTTCTCTCGGTTTTAGCCTGTTTTCTCTGTTTAAGCCTGTTTTGGGATAAGACGGGTTTAAGTGTTGTCTAAACACTCCAAATTCATCCCGAACTCTTACAGTTAGTTAAATGCATTGGATTGTCACACATTCTAACCCTAGAAACAGTAACAATGCTGTTTACTGCTTCGCATCAATGTTTTCTCGGTTTTAGCCTGTTTCGGGACAAAATGGGTAAAAGTGGTGTCTAAACACTCCAAATTCAACCCGAACTCTTATAATTAGTCAAATGCATTGGATTGTTACATATTTTGACCCTAGAAAGAGTAACATTGCTGTTTACTGCTTCGAATAAACGTTTTCTCTCGGTTTTAGCCTGTTTTCTCTGTTTAAGCCTGTTTTGGGATAAGACGGGTTTAAGTGTTGTCTAAACACTCCAAATTCATCCCGAACTCTTACAGTTAGTTAAATGCATTGGATTGTCACACATTCTAACCCTAGAAACAGTAACAATGCTGTTTACTGCTTCGCATCAATGTTTTCTCGGTTTTAGCCTGTTTCGGGACAAAATGGGTAAAAGTGGTGTCTAAACACTCCAAATTCAACCCGAACTCTTATAATTAGTCAAATGCATTGGATTGTTACATATTTTGACCCTAGAAAGAGTAACATTGCTGTTTACTGCTTCGAATCAACGTTTTCTCTCGGTTTTAGCCTGTTTTCTCTGTTTAAGCCTGTTTTGGGATAAGACGGGTTTAAGTGTTGTCTAAACACTCCAAATTCATCCCGAACTCTTACAGTTAGTTAAATGCATTGGATTGTCACACATTCTAACCCTAGAAACAGTAACAATGCTGTTTACTGCTTCGCATCAATGTTTTCTCGGTTTTAGCCTGTTTCGGGACAAAATGGGTAAAAGTGGTGTCTAAACACTCCAAATTCAACCCGAACTCTTATAATTAGTCAAATGCATTGGATTGTTACATATTTTGACCCTAGAAAGAGTAACATTGCTGTTTACTGCTTCGAATAAACGTTTTCTCTCGGTTTTAGCCTGTTTTCTCTGTTTAAGCCTGTTTTGGGATAAGACGGGTTTAAGTGTTGTCTAAACACTCCAAATTCATCCCGAACTCTTACAGTTAGTTAAATGCATTGGATTGTCACACATTCTAACCCTAGAAACAGTAACAATGCTGTTTACTGCTTCGCATCAATGTTTTCTCGGTTTTAGCCTGTTTCGGGACAAAATGGGTAAAAGTGGTGTCTAAACACTCCAAATTCAACCCGAACTCTTATAATTAGTCAAATGCATTGGATTGTTACATATTTTGACCCTAGAAAGAGTAACATTGCTGTTTACTGCTTCGAATAAACGTTTTCTCTCGGTTTTAGCCTGTTTTCTCTGTTTAAGCCTGTTTTGGGATAAGACGGGTTTAAGTGTTGTCTAAACACTCCAAATTCATCCCGAACTCTTACAGTTAGTTAAATGCATTGGATTGTCACACATTCTAACCCTAGAAACAGTAACAATGCTGTTTACTGCTTCGCATCAATGTTTTCTCGGTTTTAGCCTGTTTCGGGACAAAATGGGTAAAAGTGGTGTCTAAACACTCCAAATTCAACCCGAACTCTTATAATTAGTCAAATGCATTGGATTGTTACATATTTTGACCCTAGAAAGAGTAACATTGCTGTTTACTGCTTCGAATAAACGTTTTCTCTCGGTTTTAGCCTGTTTTCTCTGTTTAAGCCTGTTTTGGGATAAGACGGGTTTAAGTGTTGTCTAAACACTCCAAATTCATCCCGAACTCTTACAGTTAGTTAAATGCATTGGATTGTCACACATTCTAACCCTAGAAACAGTAACAATGCTGTTTACTGCTTCGCATCAATGTTTTCTCGGTTTTAGCCTGTTTCGGGACAAAATGGGTAAAAGTGGTGTCTAAACACTCCAAATTCAACCCGAACTCTTATAATTAGTCAAATGCATTGGATTGTTACATATTTTGACCCTAGAAAGAGTAACATTGCTGTTTACTGCTTCGAATAAACGTTTTCTCTCGGTTTTAGCCTGTTTTCTCTGTTTAAGCCTGTTTTGGGATAAGACGGGTTTAAGTGTTGTCTAAACACTCCAAATTCATCCCGAACTCTTACAGTTAGTTAAATGCATTGGATTGTCACACATTCTGACCCTAGAAACAGTAACAATGCTGTTTACTGCTTCGCATCAATGTTTTCTCGGTTTTAGCCTGTTTCGGGACAAAATGGGTAAAAGTGGTGTCTAAACACTCCAAATTCAACCCGAACTCTTATAATTAGTCAAATGCATTGGATTGTTACATATTTTGACCCTAGAAAGAGTAACATTGCTGTTTACTGCTTCGAATAAACGTTTTCTCTCGGTTTTAGCCTGTTTTCTCTGTTTAAGCCTGTTTTGGGATAAGACGGGTTTAAGTGTTGTCTAAACACTCCAAATTCATCCCGAACTCTTACAGTTAGTTAAATGCATTGGATTGTCACACATTCTAACCCTAGAAACAGTAACAATGCTGTTTACTGCTTCGCATCAATGTTTTCTCGGTTTTAGCCTGTTTCGGGACAAAATGGGTAAAAGTGGTGTCTAAACACTCCAAATTCAACCCGAACTCTTATAATTAGTCAAATGCATTGGATTGTTACATATTTTGACCCTAGAAAGAGTAACATTGCTGTTTACTGCTTCGAATAAACGTTTTCTCTCGGTTTTAGCCTGTTTTCTCTGTTTAAGCCTGTTTTGGGATAAGACGGGTTTAAGTGTTGTCTAAACACTCCAAATTCATCCCGAACTCTTACAGTTAGTTAAATGCATTGGATTGTCACACATTCTAACCCTAGAAACAGTAACAATGCTGTTTACTGCTTCGCATCAATGTTTTCTCGGTTTTAGCCTGTTTCGGGACAAAATGGGTAAAAGTGGTGTCTAAACACTCCAAATTCAACCCGAACTCTTATAATTAGTCAAATGCATTGGATTGTTACATATTTTGACCCTAGAAAGAGTAACATTGCTGTTTACTGCTTCGAATCAACGTTTTCTCTCGGTTTTAGCCTGTTTTCTCTGTTTAAGCCTGTTTTGGGATAAGACGGGTTTAAGTGTTGTCTAAACACTCCAAATTCATCCCGAACTCTTACAGTTAGTTAAATGCATTGGATTGTCACACATTCTAACCCTAGAAACAGTAACAATGCTGTTTACTGCTTCGCATCAATGTTTTCTCGGTTTTAGCCTGTTTCGGGACAAAATGGGTAAAAGTGGTGTCTAAACACTCCAAATTCAACCCGAACTCTTATAATTAGTCAAATGCATTGGATTGTTACATATTTTGACCCTAGAAAGAGTAACATTGCTGTTTACTGCTTCGAATAAACGTTTTCTCTCGGTTTTAGCCTGTTTTCTCTGTTTAAGCCTGTTTTGGGATAAGACGGGTTTAAGTGTTGTCTAAACACTCCAAATTCATCCCGAACTCTTACAGTTAGTTAAATGCATTGGATTGTCACACATTCTAACCCTAGAAACAGTAACAATGCTGTTTACTGCTTCGCATCAATGTTTTCTCGGTTTTAGCCTGTTTCGGGACAAAATGGGTAAAAGTGGTGTCTAAACACTCCAAATTCAACCCGAACTCTTATAATTAGTCAAATGCATTGGATTGTTACATATTTTGACCCTAGAAAGAGTAACATTGCTGTTTACTGCTTCGAATAAACGTTTTCTCTCGGTTTTAGCCTGTTTTCTCTGTTTAAGCCTGTTTTGGGATAAGACGGGTTTAAGTGTTGTCTAAACACTCCAAATTCATCCCGAACTCTTACAGTTAGTTAAATGCATTGGATTGTCACACATTCTAACCCTAGAAACAGTAACAATGCTGTTTACTGCTTCGCATCAATGTTTTCTCGGTTTTAGCCTGTTTCGGGACAAAATGGGTAAAAGTGGTGTCTAAACACTCCAAATTCAACCCGAACTCTTATAATTAGTCAAATGCATTGGATTGTTACATATTTTGACCCTAGAAAGAGTAACATTGCTGTTTACTGCTTCGAATAAACGTTTTCTCTCGGTTTTAGCCTGTTTTCTCTGTTTAAGCCTGTTTTGGGATAAGACGGGTTTAAGTGTTGTCTAAACACTCCAAATTCATCCCGAACTCTTACAGTTAGTTAAATGCATTGGATTGTCACACATTCTGACCCTAGAAACAGTAACAATGCTGTTTACTGCTTCGCATCAATGTTTTCTCGGTTTTAGCCTGTTTCGGGACAAAATGGGTAAAAGTGGTGTCTAAACACTCCAAATTCAACCCGAACTCTTATAATTAGTCAAATGCATTGGATTGTTACATATTTTGACCCTAGAAAGAGTAACATTGCTGTTTACTGCTTCGAATAAACGTTTTCTCTCGGTTTTAGCCTGTTTTCTCTGTTTAAGCCTGTTTTGGGATAAGACGGGTTTAAGTGTTGTCTAAACACTCCAAATTCATCCCGAACTCTTACAGTTAGTTAAATGCATTGGATTGTCACACATTCTAACCCTAGAAACAGTAACAATGCTGTTTACTGCTTCGCATCAATGTTTTCTCGGTTTTAGCCTGTTTCGGGACAAAATGGGTAAAAGTGGTGTCTAAACACTCCAAATTCAACCCGAACTCTTATAATTAGTCAAATGCATTGGATTGTTACATATTTTGACCCTAGAAAGAGTAACATTGCTGTTTACTGCTTCGAATAAACGTTTTCTCTCGGTTTTAGCCTGTTTTCTCTGTTTAAGCCTGTTTTGGGATAAGACGGGTTTAAGTGTTGTCTAAACACTCCAAATTCATCCCGAACTCTTACAGTTAGTTAAATGCATTGGATTGTCACACATTCTGACCCTAGAAACAGTAACAATGCTGTTTACTGCTTCGCATCAATGTTTTCTCGGTTTTAGCCTGTTTCGGGACAAAATGGGTAAAAGTGGTGTCTAAACACTCCAAATTCAACCCGAACTCTTATAATTAGTCAAATGCATTGGATTGTTACATATTTTGACCCTAGAAAGAGTAACATTGCTGTTTACTGCTTCGAATAAACGTTTTCTCTCGGTTTTAGCCTGTTTTCTCTGTTTAAGCCTGTTTTGGGATAAGACGGGTTTAAGTGTTGTCTAAACACTCCAAATTCATCCCGAACTCTTACAGTTAGTTAAATGCATTGGATTGTCACACATTCTAACCCTAGAAACAGTAACAATGCTGTTTACTGCTTCGCATCAATGTTTTCTCGGTTTTAGCCTGTTTCGGGACAAAATGGGTAAAAGTGGTGTCTAAACACTCCAAATTCAACCCGAACTCTTATAATTAGTCAAATGCATTGGATTGTTACATATTTTGACCCTAGAAAGAGTAACATTGCTGTTTACTGCTTCGAATCAACGTTTTCTCTCGGTTTTAGCCTGTTTTCTCTGTTTAAGCCTGTTTTGGGATAAGACGGGTTTAAGTGTTGTCTAAACACTCCAAATTCATCCCGAACTCTTACAGTTAGTTAAATGCATTGGATTGTCACACATTCTAACCCTAGAAACAGTAACAATGCTGTTTACTGCTTCGCATCAATGTTTTCTCGGTTTTAGCCTGTTTCGGGACAAAATGGGTAAAAGTGGTGTCTAAACACTCCAAATTCAACCCGAACTCTTATAATTAGTCAAATGCATTGGATTGTTACATATTTTGACCCTAGAAAGAGTAACATTGCTGTTTACTGCTTTGAATCAACGTTTTCTCTCGGTTTTAGCCTGTTTTCTCTGTTTAAGCCTGTTTTGGGATAAGACGGGTTTAAGTGTTGTCTAAACACTCCAAATTCATCCCGAACTCTTACAGTTAGTTAAATGCATTGGATTGTCACACATTCTGACCCTAGAAACAGTAACAATGCTGTTTACTGCTTCGCATCAATGTTTTCTCGGTTTTAGCCTGTTTCGGGACAAAATGGGTAAAAGTGGTGTCTAAACACTCCAAATTCAACCCGAACTCTTATAATTAGTCAAATGCATTGGATTGTTACATATTTTGACCCTAGAAAGAGTAACATTGCTGTTTACTGCTTCGAATCAACGTTTTCTCTCGGTTTTAGCCTGTTTTCTCTGTTTAAGCCTGTTTTGGGATAAGACGGGTTTAAGTGTTGTCTAAACACTCCAAATTCATCCCGAACTCTTACAGTTAGTTAAATGCATTGGATTGTCACACATTCTAACCCTAGAAACAGTAACAATGCTGTTTACTGCTTCGCATCAATGTTTTCTCGGTTTTAGCCTGTTTCGGGACAAAATGGGTAAAAGTGGTGTCTAAACACTCCAAATTCAACCCGAACTCTTATAATTAGTCAAATGCATTGGATTGTTACATATTTTGACCCTAGAAAGAGTAACATTGCTGTTTACTGCTTCGAATCAACGTTTTCTCTCGGTTTTAGCCTGTTTTCTCTGTTTAAGCCTGTTTTGGGATAAGACGGGTTTAAGTGTTGTCTAAACACTCCAAATTCATCCCGAACTCTTACAGTTAGTTAAATGCATTGGATTGTCACACATTCTGACCCTAGAAACAGTAACAAAGCTGTTTACTGCTTCGCATCAATGTTTTCTCGGTTTTAGCCTGTTTCGGGACAAAATGGGTAAAAGTGGTGTCTAAACACTCCAAATTCAACCCGAACTCTTATAATTAGTCAAATGCATTGGATTGTTACATATTTTGACCCTAGAAAGAGTAACATTGCTGTTTACTGCTTCGAATAAACGTTTTCTCTCGGTTTTAGCCTGTTTTCTCTGTTTAAGCCTGTTTTGGGATAAGACGGGTTTAAGTGTTGTCTAAACACTCCAAATTCATCCCGAACTCTTACAGTTAGTTAAATGCATTGGATTGTCACACATTCTAACCCTAGAAACAGTAACAATGCTGTTTACTGCTTCGCATCAATGTTTTCTCGGTTTTAGCCTGTTTCGGGACAAAATGGGTAAAAGTGGTGTCTAAACACTCCAAATTCAACCCGAACTCTTATAATTAGTCAAATGCATTGGATTGTTACATATTTTGACCCTAGAAAGAGTAACATTGCTGTTTACTGCTTCGAATCAACGTTTTCTCTCGGTTTTAGCCTGTTTTCTCTGTTTAAGCCTGTTTTGGGATAAGACGGGTTTAAGTGTTGTCTAAACACTCCAAATTCATCCCGAACTCTTACAGTTAGTTAAATGCATTGGATTGTCACACATTCTAACCCTAGAAACAGTAACAATGCTGTTTACTGCTTCGCATCAATGTTTTCTCGGTTTTAGCCTGTTTCGGGACAAAATGGGTAAAAGTGGTGTCTAAACACTCCAAATTCAACCCGAACTCTTATAATTAGTCAAATGCATTGGATTGTTACATATTTTGACCCTAGAAAGAGTAACATTGCTGTTTACTGCTTCGAATCAATGTTTTCTCTCGGTTTTAGCCTGTTTTCTCTGTTTAAGCCTGTTTTGGGATAAGACGGGTTTAAGTGTTGTCTAAACACTCCAAATTCATCCCGAACTCTTACAGTTAGTTAAATGCATTGGATTGTCACACATTCTAACCCTAGAAACAGTAACAATGCTGTTTACTGCTTCGCATCAATGTTTTCTCGGTTTTAGCCTGTTTCGGGACAAAATGGGTAAAAGTGGTGTCTAAACACTCCAAATTCAACCCGAACTCTTATAATTAGTCAAATGCATTGGATTGTTACATATTTTGACCCTAGAAAGAGTAACATTGCTGTTTACTGCTTCGAATCAACGTTTTCTCTCGGTTTTAGCCTGTTTTCTCTGTTTAAGCCTGTTTTGGGATAAGACGGGTTTAAGTGTTGTCTAAACACTCCAAATTCATCCCGAACTCTTACAGTTAGTTAAATGCATTGGATTGTCACACATTCTAACCCTAGAAACAGTAACAAAGCTGTTTACTGCTTCGCATCAATGTTTTCTCGGTTTTAGCCTGTTTCGGGACAAAATGGGTAAAAGTGGTGTCTAAACACTCCAAATTCAACCCGAACTCTTATAATTAGTCAAATGCATTGGATTGTTACATATTTTGACCCTAGAAAGAGTAACATTGCTGTTTACTGCTTCGAATAAACGTTTTCTCTCGGTTTTAGCCTGTTTTCTCTGTTTAAGCCTGTTTTGGGATAAGACGGGTTTAAGTGTTGTCTAAACACTCCAAATTCATCCCGAACTCTTACAGTTAGTTAAATGCATTGGATTGTCACACATTCTAACCCTAGAAACAGTAACAATGCTGTTTACTGCTTCGCATCAATGTTTTCTCGGTTTTAGCCTGTTTCGGGACAAAATGGGTAAAAGTGGTGTCTAAACACTCCAAATTCAACCCGAACTCTTATAATTAGTCAAATGCATTGGATTGTTACATATTTTGACCCTAGAAAGAGTAACATTGCTGTTTACTGCTTCGAATAAACGTTTTCTCTCGGTTTTAGCCTGTTTTCTCTGTTTAAGCCTGTTTTGGGATAAGACGGGTTTAAGTGTTGTCTAAACACTCCAAATTCATCCCGAACTCTTACAGTTAGTTAAATGCATTGGATTGTCACACATTCTAACCCTAGAAACAGTAACAATGCTGTTTACTGCTTCGCATCAATGTTTTCTCGGTTTTAGCCTGTTTCGGGACAAAATGGGTAAAAGTGGTGTCTAAACACTCCAAATTCAACCCGAACTCTTATAATTAGTCAAATGCATTGGATTGTTACATATTTTGACCCTAGAAAGAGTAACATTGCTGTTTACTGCTTCGAATAAACGTTTTCTCTCGGTTTTAGCCTGTTTTCTCTGTTTAAGCCTGTTTTGGGATAAGACGGGTTTAAGTGTTGTCTAAACACTCCAAATTCATCCCGAACTCTTACAGTTAGTTAAATGCATTGGATTGTCACACATTCTGACCCTAGAAACAGTAACAATGCTGTTTACTGCTTCGCATCAATGTTTTCTCGGTTTTAGCCTGTTTCGGGACAAAATGGGTAAAAGTGGTGTCTAAACACTCCAAATTCAACCCGAACTCTTATAATTAGTCAAATGCATTGGATTGTTACATATTTTGACCCTAGAAAGAGTAACATTGCTGTTTACTGCTTCGAATAAACGTTTTCTCTCGGTTTTAGCCTGTTTTCTCTGTTTAAGCCTGTTTTGGGATAAGACGGGTTTAAGTGTTGTCTAAACACTCCAAATTCATCCCGAACTCTTACAGTTAGTTAAATGCATTGGATTGTCACACATTCTAACCCTAGAAACAGTAACAATGCTGTTTACTGCTTCGCATCAATGTTTTCTCGGTTTTAGCCTGTTTCGGGACAAAATGGGTAAAAGTGGTGTCTAAACACTCCAAATTCAACCCGAACTCTTATAATTAGTCAAATGCATTGGATTGTTACATATTTTGACCCTAGAAAGAGTAACATTGCTGTTTACTGCTTCGAATAAACGTTTTCTCTCGGTTTTAGCCTGTTTTCTCTGTTTAAGCCTGTTTTGGGATAAGACGGGTTTAAGTGTTGTCTAAACACTCCAAATTCATCCCGAACTCTTACAGTTAGTTAAATGCATTGGATTGTCACACATTCTGACCCTAGAAACAGTAACAATGCTGTTTACTGCTTCGCATCAATGTTTTCTCGGTTTTAGCCTGTTTCGGGACAAAATGGGTAAAAGTGGTGTCTAAACACTCCAAATTCAACCCGAACTCTTATAATTAGTCAAATGCATTGGATTGTTACATATTTTGACCCTAGAAAGAGTAACATTGCTGTTTACTGCTTCGAATCAACGTTTTCTCTCGGTTTTAGCCTGTTTTCTCTGTTTAAGCCTGTTTTGGGATAAGACGGGTTTAAGTGTTGTCTAAACACTCCAAATTCATCCCGAACTCTTACAGTTAGTTAAATGCATTGGATTGTCACACATTCTAACCCTAGAAACAGTAACAATGCTGTTTACTGCTTCGCATCAATGTTTTCTCGGTTTTAGCCTGTTTCGGGACAAAATGGGTAAAAGTGGTGTCTAAACACTCCAAATTCAACCCGAACTCTTATAATTAGTCAAATGCATTGGATTGTTACATATTTTGACCCTAGAAAGAGTAACATTGCTGTTTACTGCTTCGAATAAACGTTTTCTCTCGGTTTTAGCCTGTTTTCTCTGTTTAAGCCTGTTTTGGGATAAGACGGGTTTAAGTGTTGTCTAAACACTCCAAATTCATCCCGAACTCTTACAGTTAGTTAAATGCATTGGATTGTCACACATTCTGACCCTAGAAACAGTAACAATGCTGTTTACTGCTTCGCATCAATGTTTTCTCGGTTTTAGCCTGTTTCGGGACAAAATGGGTAAAAGTGGTGTCTAAACACTCCAAATTCAACCCGAACTCTTATAATTAGTCAAATGCATTGGATTGTTACATATTTTGACCCTAGAAAGAGTAACATTGCTGTTTACTGCTTCGAATAAACGTTTTCTCTCGGTTTTAGCCTGTTTTCTCTGTTTAAGCCTGTTTTGGGATAAGACGGGTTTAAGTGTTGTCTAAACACTCCAAATTCATCCCGAACTCTTACAGTTAGTTAAATGCATTGGATTGTCACACATTCTAACCCTAGAAACAGTAACAATGCTGTTTACTGCTTCGCATCAATGTTTTCTCGGTTTTAGCCTGTTTCGGGACAAAATGGGTAAAAGTGGTGTCTAAACACTCCAAATTCAACCCGAACTCTTATAATTAGTCAAATGCATTGGATTGTTACATATTTTGACCCTAGAAAGAGTAACATTGCTGTTTACTGCTTCGAATCAACGTTTTCTCTCGGTTTTAGCCTGTTTTCTCTGTTTAAGCCTGTTTTGGGATAAGACGGGTTTAAGTGTTGTCTAAACACTCCAAATTCATCCCGAACTCTTACAGTTAGTTAAATGCATTGGATTGTCACACATTCTGACCCTAGAAACAGTAACAATGCTGTTTACTGCTTCGCATCAATGTTTTCTCGGTTTTAGCCTGTTTCGGGACAAAATGGGTAAAAGTGGTGTCTAAACACTCCAAATTCAACCCGAACTCTTATAATTAGTCAAATGCATTGGATTGTTACATATTTTGACCCTAGAAAGAGTAACATTGCTGTTTACTGCTTCGAATAAACGTTTTCTCTCGGTTTTAGCCTGTTTTCTCTGTTTAAGCCTGTTTTGGGATAAGACGGGTTTAAGTGTTGTCTAAACACTCCAAATTCATCCCGAACTCTTACAGTTAGTTAAATGCATTGGATTGTCACACATTCTAACCCTAGAAACAGTAACAATGCTGTTTACTGCTTCGCATCAATGTTTTCTCGGTTTTAGCCTGTTTCGGGACAAAATGGGTAAAAGTGGTGTCTAAACACTCCAAATTCAACCCGAACTCTTATAATTAGTCAAATGCATTGGATTGTTACATATTTTGACCCTAGAAAGAGTAACATTGCTGTTTACTGCTTCGAATAAACGTTTTCTCTCGGTTTTAGCCTGTTTTCTCTGTTTAAGCCTGTTTTGGGATAAGACGGGTTTAAGTGTTGTCTAAACACTCCAAATTCATCCCGAACTCTTACAGTTAGTTAAATGCATTGGATTGTCACACATTCTGACCCTAGAAACAGTAACAAAGCTGTTTACTGCTTCGCATCAATGTTTTCTCGGTTTTAGCCTGTTTCGGGACAAAATGGGTAAAAGTGGTGTCTAAACACTCCAAATTCAACCCGAACTCTTATAATTAGTCAAATGCATTGGATTGTTACATATTTTGACCCTAGAAAGAGTAACATTGCTGTTTACTGCTTCGAATAAACGTTTTCTCTCGGTTTTAGCCTGTTTTCTCTGTTTAAGCCTGTTTTGGGATAAGACGGGTTTAAGTGTTGTCTAAACACTCCAAATTCATCCCGAACTCTTACAGTTAGTTAAATGCATTGGATTGTCACACATTCTAACCCTAGAAACAGTAACAATGCTGTTTACTGCTTCGCATCAATGTTTTCTCGGTTTTAGCCTGTTTCGGGACAAAATGGGTAAAAGTGGTGTCTAAACACTCCAAATTCAACCCGAACTCTTATAATTAGTCAAATGCATTGGATTGTTACATATTTTGACCCTAGAAAGAGTAACATTGCTGTTTACTGCTTCGAATCAACGTTTTCTCTCGGTTTTAGCCTGTTTTCTCTGTTTAAGCCTGTTTTGGGATAAGACGGGTTTAAGTGTTGTCTAAACACTCCAAATTCATCCCGAACTCTTACAGTTAGTTAAATGCATTGGATTGTCACACATTCTGACCCTAGAAACAGTAACAATGCTGTTTACTGCTTCGCATCAATGTTTTCTCGGTTTTAGCCTGTTTCGGGACAAAATGGGTAAAAGTGGTGTCTAAACACTCCAAATTCAACCCGAACTCTTATAATTAGTCAAATGCATTGGATTGTTACATATTTTGACCCTAGAAAGAGTAACATTGCTGTTTACTGCTTCGAATCAACGTTTTCTCTCGGTTTTAGCCTGTTTTCTCTGTTTAAGCCTGTTTTGGGATAAGACGGGTTTAAGTGTTGTCTAAACACTCCAAATTCATCCCGAACTCTTACAGTTAGTTAAATGCATTGGATTGTCACACATTCTGACCCTAGAAACAGTAACAATGCTGTTTACTGCTTCGCATCAATGTTTTCTCGGTTTTAGCCTGTTTCGGGACAAAATGGGTAAAAGTGGTGTCTAAACACTCCAAATTCAACCCGAACTCTTATAATTAGTCAAATGCATTGGATTGTTACATATTTTGACCCTAGAAAGAGTAACATTGCTGTTTACTGCTTCGAATCAACGTTTTCTCTCGGTTTTAGCCTGTTTTCTCTGTTTAAGCCTGTTTTGGGATAAGACGGGTTTAAGTGTTGTCTAAACACTCCAAATTCATCCCGAACTCTTACAGTTAGTTAAATGCATTGGATTGTCACACATTCTGACCCTAGAAACAGTAACAATGCTGTTTACTGCTTCGCATCAATGTTTTCTCGGTTTTAGCCTGTTTCGGGACAAAATGGGTAAAAGTGGTGTCTAAACACTCCAAATTCAACCCGAACTCTTATAATTAGTCAAATGCATTGGATTGTTACATATTTTGACCCTAGAAAGAGTAACATTGCTGTTTACTGCTTCGAATCAACGTTTTCTCTCGGTTTTAGCCTGTTTTCTCTGTTTAAGCCTGTTTTGGGATAAGACGGGTTTAAGTGTTGTCTAAACACTCCAAATTCATCCCGAACTCTTACAGTTAGTTAAATGCATTGGATTGTCACACATTCTAACCCTAGAAACAGTAACAATGCTGTTTACTGCTTCGCATCAATGTTTTCTCGGTTTTAGCCTGTTTCGGGACAAAATGGGTAAAAGTGGTGTCTAAACACTCCAAATTCAACCCGAACTCTTATAATTAGTCAAATGCATTGGATTGTTACATATTTTGACCCTAGAAAGAGTAACATTGCTGTTTACTGCTTCGAATAAACGTTTTCTCTCGGTTTTAGCCTGTTTTCTCTGTTTAAGCCTGTTTTGGGATAAGACGGGTTTAAGTGTTGTCTAAACACTCCAAATTCATCCCGAACTCTTACAGTTAGTTAAATGCATTGGATTGTCACACATTCTGACCCTAGAAACAGTAACAATGCTGTTTACTGCTTCGCATCAATGTTTTCTCGGTTTTAGCCTGTTTCGGGACAAAATGGGTAAAAGTGGTGTCTAAACACTCCAAATTCAACCCGAACTCTTATAATTAGTCAAATGCATTGGATTGTTACATATTTTGACCCTAGAAAGAGTAACATTGCTGTTTACTGCTTCGAATCAACGTTTTCTCTCGGTTTTAGCCTGTTTTCTCTGTTTAAGCCTGTTTTGGGATAAGACGGGTTTAAGTGTTGTCTAAACACTCCAAATTCATCCCGAACTCTTACAGTTAGTTAAATGCATTGGATTGTCACACATTCTGACCCTAGAAACAGTAACAATGCTGTTTACTGCTTCGCATCAATGTTTTCTCGGTTTTAGCCTGTTTCGGGACAAAATGGGTAAAAGTGGTGTCTAAACACTCCAAATTCAACCCGAACTCTTATAATTAGTCAAATGCATTGGATTGTTACATATTTTGACCCTAGAAAGAGTAACATTGCTGTTTACTGCTTCGAATAAACGTTTTCTCTCGGTTTTAGCCTGTTTTCTCTGTTTAAGCCTGTTTTGGGATAAGACGGGTTTAAGTGTTGTCTAAACACTCCAAATTCATCCCGAACTCTTACAGTTAGTTAAATGCATTGGATTGTCACACATTCTAACCCTAGAAACAGTAACAATGCTGTTTACTGCTTCGCATCAATGTTTTCTCGGTTTTAGCCTGTTTCGGGACAAAATGGGTAAAAGTGGTGTCTAAACACTCCAAATTCAACCCGAACTCTTATAATTAGTCAAATGCATTGGATTGTTACATATTTTGACCCTAGAAAGAGTAACATTGCTGTTTACTGCTTCGAATAAACGTTTTCTCTCGGTTTTAGCCTGTTTTCTCTGTTTAAGCCTGTTTTGGGATAAGACGGGTTTAAGTGTTGTCTAAACACTCCAAATTCATCCCGAACTCTTACAGTTAGTTAAATGCATTGGATTGTCACACATTCTAACCCTAGAAACAGTAACAATGCTGTTTACTGCTTCGCATCAATGTTTTCTCGGTTTTAGCCTGTTTCGGGACAAAATGGGTAAAAGTGGTGTCTAAACACTCCAAATTCAACCCGAACTCTTATAATTAGTCAAATGCATTGGATTGTTACATATTTTGACCCTAGAAAGAGTAACATTGCTGTTTACTGCTTCGAATAAACGTTTTCTCTCGGTTTTAGCCTGTTTTCTCTGTTTAAGCCTGTTTTGGGATAAGACGGGTTTAAGTGTTGTCTAAACACTCCAAATTCATCCCGAACTCTTACAGTTAGTTAAATGCATTGGATTGTCACACATTCTGACCCTAGAAACAGTAACAATGCTGTTTACTGCTTCGCATCAATGTTTTCTCGGTTTTAGCCTGTTTCGGGACAAAATGGGTAAAAGTGGTGTCTAAACACTCCAAATTCAACCCGAACTCTTATAATTAGTCAAATGCATTGGATTGTTACATATTTTGACCCTAGAAAGAGTAACATTGCTGTTTACTGCTTCGAATAAACGTTTTCTCTCGGTTTTAGCCTGTTTTCTCTGTTTAAGCCTGTTTTGGGATAAGACGGGTTTAAGTGTTGTCTAAACACTCCAAATTCATCCCGAACTCTTACAGTTAGTTAAATGCATTGGATTGTCACACATTCTGACCCTAGAAACAGTAACAAAGCTGTTTACTGCTTCGCATCAATGTTTTCTCGGTTTTAGCCTGTTTCGGGACAAAATGGGTAAAAGTGGTGTCTAAACACTCCAAATTCAACCCGAACTCTTATAATTAGTCAAATGCATTGGATTGTTACATATTTTGACCCTAGAAAGAGTAACATTGCTGTTTACTGCTTCGAATCAACGTTTTCTCTCGGTTTTAGCCTGTTTTCTCTGTTTAAGCCTGTTTTGGGATAAGACGGGTTTAAGTGTTGTCTAAACACTCCAAATTCATCCCGAACTCTTACAGTTAGTTAAATGCATTGGATTGTCACACATTCTGACCCTAGAAACAGTAACAATGCTGTTTACTGCTTCGCATCAATGTTTTCTCGGTTTTAGCCTGTTTCGGGACAAAATGGGTAAAAGTGGTGTCTAAACACTCCAAATTCAACCCGAACTCTTATAATTAGTCAAATGCATTGGATTGTTACATATTTTGACCCTAGAAAGAGTAACATTGCTGTTTACTGCTTCGAATCAACGTTTTCTCTCGGTTTTAGCCTGTTTTCTCTGTTTAAGCCTGTTTTGGGATAAGACGGGTTTAAGTGTTGTCTAAACACTCCAAATTCATCCCGAACTCTTACAGTTAGTTAAATGCATTGGATTGTCACACATTCTGACCCTAGAAACAGTAACAATTTACTGCTTCGCATCAATGTTTTCTCGGTTTTAGCCTGTTTCGGGACAAAATGGGTAAAAGTGGTGTCTAAACACTCCAAATTCAACCCGAACTCTTATAATTAGTCAAATGCATTGGATTGTTACATATTTTGACCCTAGAAAGAGTAACATTGCTGTTTACTGCTTCGAATAAACGTTTTCTCTCGGTTTTAGCCTGTTTTCTCTGTTTAAGCCTGTTTTGGGATAAGACGGGTTTAAGTGTTGTCTAAACACTCCAAATTCATCCCGAACTCTTACAGTTAGTTAAATGCATTGGATTGTCACACATTCTAACCCTAGAAACAGTAACAATGCTGTTTACTGCTTCGCATCAATGTTTTCTCGGTTTTAGCCTGTTTCGGGACAAAATGGGTAAAAGTGGTGTCTAAACACTCCAAATTCAACCCGAACTCTTATAATTAGTCAAATGCATTGGATTGTTACATATTTTGACCCTAGAAAGAGTAACATTGCTGTTTACTGCTTCGAATCAACGTTTTCTCTCGGTTTTAGCCTGTTTTCTCTGTTTAAGCCTGTTTTGGGATAAGACGGGTTTAAGTGTTGTCTAAACACTCCAAATTCATCCCGAACTCTTACAGTTAGTTAAATGCATTGGATTGTCACACATTCTGCATAGACTGCTTCGCATCAATGTTTTCTCGGTTTTAGCCTGTTTCGGGACAAAATGGGTAAAAGTGGTGTCTAAACACTCCAAATTCAACCCGAACTCTTATAATTAGTCAAATGCATTGGATTGTTACATATTTTGACCCTAGAAAGAGTAACATTGCTGTTTACTGCTTCGAATAAACGTTTTCTCTCGGTTTTAGCCTGTTTTCTCTGTTTAAGCCTGTTTTGGGATAAGACGGGTTTAAGTGTTGTCTAAACACTCCAAATTCATCCCGAACTCTTACAGTTAGTTAAATGCATTGGATTGTCACACATTCTAACCCTAGAAACAGTAACAATGCTGTTTACTGCTTCGCATCAATGTTTTCTCGGTTTTAGCCTGTTTCGGGACAAAATGGGTAAAAGTGGTGTCTAAACACTCCAAATTCAACCCGAACTCTTATAATTAGTCAAATGCATTGGATTGTTACATATTTTGACCCTAGAAAGAGTAACATTGCTGTTTACTGCTTCGAATAAACGTTTTCTCTCGGTTTTAGCCTGTTTTCTCTGTTTAAGCCTGTTTTGGGATAAGACGGGTTTAAGTGTTGTCTAAACACTCCAAATTCATCCCGAACTCTTACAGTTAGTTAAATGCATTGGATTGTCACACATTCTGACCCTAGAAACAGTAACAAAGCTGTTTACTGCTTCGCATCAATGTTTTCTCGGTTTTAGCCTGTTTCGGGACAAAATGGGTAAAAGTGGTGTCTAAACACTCCAAATTCAACCCGAACTCTTATAATTAGTCAAATGCATTGGATTGTTACATATTTTGACCCTAGAAAGAGTAACATTGCTGTTTACTGCTTCGAATCAACGTTTTCTCTCGGTTTTAGCCTGTTTTCTCTGTTTAAGCCTGTTTTGGGATAAGACGGGTTTAAGTGTTGTCTAAACACTCCAAATTCATCCCGAACTCTTACAGTTAGTTAAATGCATTGGTTTGTCACACATTCTGACCCTAGAAACAGTAACAATGCTGTTTACTGCTTCGCATCAATGTTTTCTCGGTTTTAGCCTGTTTCGGGACAAAATGGGTAAAAGTGGTGTCTAAACACTCCAAATTCAACCCGAACTCTTATAATTAGTCAAATGCATTGGATTGTTACATATTTTGACCCTAGAAAGAGTAACATTGCTGTTTACTGCTTCGAATCAACGTTTTCTCTCGGTTTTAGCCTGTTTTCTCTGTTTAAGCCTGTTTTGGGATAAGACGGGTTTAAGTGTTGTCTAAACACTCCAAATTCATCCCGAACTCTTACAGTTAGTTAAATGCATTGGATTGTCACACATTCTAACCCTAGAAACAGTAACAATGCTGTTTACTGCTTCGCATCAATGTTTTCTCGGTTTTAGCCTGTTTCGGGACAAAATGGGTAAAAGTGGTGTCTAAACACTCCAAATTCAACCCGAACTCTTATAATTAGTCAAATGCATTGGATTGTTACATATTTTGACCCTAGAAAGAGTAACATTGCTGTTTACTGCTTCGAATCAACGTTTTCTCTCGGTTTTAGCCTGTTTTCTCTGTTTAAGCCTGTTTTGGGATAAGACGGGTTTAAGTGTTGTCTAAACACTCCAAATTCATCCCGAACTCTTACAGTTAGTTAAATGCATTGGATTGTCACACATTCTGACCCTAGAAACAGTAACAAAGCTGTTTACTGCTTCGCATCAATGTTTTCTCGGTTTTAGCCTGTTTCGGGACAAAATGGGTAAAAGTGGTGTCTAAACACTCCAAATTCAACCCGAACTCTTATAATTAGTCAAATGCATTGGATTGTTACATATTTTGACCCTAGAAAGAGTAACATTGCTGTTTACTGCTTCGAATCAACGTTTTCTCTCGGTTTTAGCCTGTTTTCTCTGTTTAAGCCTGTTTTGGGATAAGACGGGTTTAAGTGTTGTCTAAACACTCCAAATTCATCCCGAACTCTTACAGTTAGTTAAATGCATTGGATTGTCACACATTCTGACCCTAGAAACAGTAACAAAGCTGTTTACTGCTTCGCATCAATGTTTTCTCGGTTTTAGCCTGTTTCGGGACAAAATGGGTAAAAGTGGTGTCTAAACACTCCAAATTCAACCCGAACTCTTATAATTAGTCAAATGCATTGGATTGTTACATATTTTGACCCTAGAAAGAGTAACATTGCTGTTTACTGCTTCGAATCAACGTTTTCTCTCGGTTTTAGCCTGTTTTCTCTGTTTAAGCCTGTTTTGGGATAAGACGGGTTTAAGTGTTGTCTAAACACTCCAAATTCATCCCGAACTCTTACAGTTAGTTAAATGCATTGGATTGTCACACATTCTGACCCTAGAAACAGTAACAAAGCTGTTTACTGCTTCGCATCAATGTTTTCTCGGTTTTAGCCTGTTTCGGGACAAAATGGGTAAAAGTGGTGTCTAAACACTCCAAATTCAACCCGAACTCTTATAATTAGTCAAATGCATTGGATTGTTACATATTTTGACCCTAGAAAGAGTAACATTGCTGTTTACTGCTTCGAATCAACGTTTTCTCTCGGTTTTAGCCTGTTTTCTCTGTTTAAGCCTGTTTTGGGATAAGACGGGTTTAAGTGTTGTCTAAACACTCCAAATTCATCCCGAACTCTTACAGTTAGTTAAATGCATTGGATTGTCACACATTCTGACCCTAGAAACAGTAACAAAGCTGTTTACTGCTTCGCATCAATGTTTTCTCGGTTTTAGCCTGTTTCGGGACAAAATGGGTAAAAGTGGTGTCTAAACACTCCAAATTCAACCCGAACTCTTATAATTAGTCAAATGCATTGGATTGTTACATATTTTGACCCTAGAAAGAGTAACATTGCTGTTTACTGCTTCGAATCAACGTTTTCTCTCGGTTTTAGCCTGTTTTCTCTGTTTAAGCCTGTTTTGGGATAAGACGGGTTTAAGTGTTGTCTAAACACTCCAAATTCATCCCGAACTCTTACAGTTAGTTAAATGCATTGGATTGTCACACATTCTGACCCTAGAAACAGTAACAATGCTGTTTACTGCTTCGCATCAATGTTTTCTCGGTTTTAGCCTGTTTCGGGACAAAATGGGTAAAAGTGGTGTCTAAACACTCCAAATTCAACCCGAACTCTTATAATTAGTCAAATGCATTGGATTGTTACATATTTTGACCCTAGAAAGAGTAACATTGCTGTTTACTGCTTCGAATCAACGTTTTCTCTCGGTTTTAGCCTGTTTTCTCTGTTTAAGCCTGTTTTGGGATAAGACGGGTTTAAGTGTTGTCTAAACACTCCAAATTCATCCCGAACTCTTACAGTTAGTTAAATGCATTGGATTGTCACACATTCTAACCCTAGAAACAGTAACAATGCTGTTTACTGCTTCGCATCAATGTTTTCTCGGTTTTAGCCTGTTTCGGGACAAAATGGGTAAAAGTGGTGTCTAAACACTCCAAATTCAACCCGAACTCTTATAATTAGTCAAATGCATTGGATTGTTACATATTTTGACCCTAGAAAGAGTAACATTGCTGTTTACTGCTTCGAATAAACGTTTTCTCTCGGTTTTAGCCTGTTTTCTCTGTTTAAGCCTGTTTTGGGATAAGACGGGTTTAAGTGTTGTCTAAACACTCCAAATTCATCCCGAACTCTTACAGTTAGTTAAATGCATTGGATTGTCACACATTCTAACCCTAGAAACAGTAACAATGCTGTTTACTGCTTCGCATCAATGTTTTCTCGGTTTTAGCCTGTTTCGGGACAAAATGGGTAAAAGTGGTGTCTAAACACTCCAAATTCAACCCGAACTCTTATAATTAGTCAAATGCATTGGATTGTTACATATTTTGACCCTAGAAAGAGTAACATTGCTGTTTACTGCTTCGAATCAACGTTTTCTCTCGGTTTTAGCCTGTTTTCTCTGTTTAAGCCTGTTTTGGGATAAGACGGGTTTAAGTGTTGTCTAAACACTCCAAATTCATCCCGAACTCTTACAGTTAGTTAAATGCATTGGATTGTCACACATTCTGACCCTAGAAACAGTAACAAAGCTGTTTACTGCTTCGCATCAATGTTTTCTCGGTTTTAGCCTGTTTCGGGACAAAATGGGTAAAAGTGGTGTCTAAACACTCCAAATTCAACCCGAACTCTTATAATTAGTCAAATGCATTGGATTGTTACATATTTTGACCCTAGAAAGAGTAACATTGCTGTTTACTGCTTCGAATAAACGTTTTCTCTCGGTTTTAGCCTGTTTTCTCTGTTTAAGCCTGTTTTGGGATAAGACGGGTTTAAGTGTTGTCTAAACACTCCAAATTCATCCCGAACTCTTACAGTTAGTTAAATGCATTGGATTGTCACACATTCTGACCCTAGAAACAGTAACAAAGCTGTTTACTGCTTCGCATCAATGTTTTCTCGGTTTTAGCCTGTTTCGGGACAAAATGGGTAAAAGTGGTGTCTAAACACTCCAAATTCAACCCGAACTCTTATAATTAGTCAAATGCATTGGATTGTTACATATTTTGACCCTAGAAAGAGTAACATTGCTGTTTACTGCTTCGAATCAACGTTTTCTCTCGGTTTTAGCCTGTTTTCTCTGTTTAAGCCTGTTTTGGGATAAGACGGGTTTAAGTGTTGTCTAAACACTCCAAATTCATCCCGAACTCTTACAGTTAGTTAAATGCATTGGATTGTCACACATTCTGACTTCGCATCAATGTTTTCTCGGTTTTAGCCTGTTTCGGGACAAAATGGGTAAAAGTGGTGTCTAAACACTCCAAATTCAACCCGAACTCTTATAATTAGTCAAATGCATTGGATTGTTACATATTTTGACCCTAGAAAGAGTAACATTGCTGTTTACTGCTTCGAATCAACGTTTTCTCTCGGTTTTAGCCTGTTTTCTCTGTTTAAGCCTGTTTTGGGATAAGACGGGTTTAAGTGTTGTCTAAACACTCCAAATTCATCCCGAACTCTTACAGTTAGTTAAATGCATTGGATTGTCACACATTCTGACCCTAGAAACAGTAACAAAGCTGTTTACTGCTTCGCATCAATGTTTTCTCGGTTTTAGCCTGTTTCGGGACAAAATGGGTAAAAGTGGTGTCTAAACACTCCAAATTCAACCCGAACTCTTATAATTAGTCAAATGCATTGGATTGTTACATATTTTGACCCTAGAAAGAGTAACATTGCTGTTTACTGCTTCGAATCAACGTTTTCTCTCGGTTTTAGCCTGTTTTCTCTGTTTAAGCCTGTTTTGGGATAAGACGGGTTTAAGTGTTGTCTAAACACTCCAAATTCATCCCGAACTCTTACAGTTAGTTAAATGCATTGGATTGTCACACATTCTGACCCTAGAAACAGTAACAATGCTTTACTGCTTCGCATCAATGTTTTCTCGGTTTTAGCCTGTTTCGGGACAAAATGGGTAAAAGTGGTGTCTAAACACTCCAAATTCAACCCGAACTCTTATAATTAGTCAAATGCATTGGATTGTTACATATTTTGACCCTAGAAAGAGTAACATTGCTGTTTACTGCTTCGAATCAACGTTTTCTCTCGGTTTTAGCCTGTTTTCTCTGTTTAAGCCTGTTTTGGGATAAGACGGGTTTAAGTGTTGTCTAAACACTCCAAATTCATCCCGAACTCTTACAGTTAGTTAAATGCATTGGATTGTCACACATTCTGACCCTAGAAACAGTAACAATGCTGTTTACTGCTTCGCATCAATGTTTTCTCGGTTTTAGCCTGTTTCGGGACAAAATGGGTAAAAGTGGTGTCTAAACACTCCAAATTCAACCCGAACTCTTATAATTAGTCAAATGCATTGGATTGTTACATATTTTGACCCTAGAAAGAGTAACATTGCTGTTTACTGCTTCGAATCAACGTTTTCTCTCGGTTTTAGCCTGTTTTCTCTGTTTAAGCCTGTTTTGGGATAAGACGGGTTTAAGTGTTGTCTAAACACTCCAAATTCATCCCGAACTCTTACAGTTAGTTAAATGCATTGGATTGTCACACATTCTGACCCTAGAAACAGTAACAAAGCTGTTTACTGCTTCGCATCAATGTTTTCTCGGTTTTAGCCTGTTTCGGGACAAAATGGGTAAAAGTGGTGTCTAAACACTCCAAATTCAACCCGAACTCTTATAATTAGTCAAATGCATTGGATTGTTACATATTTTGACCCTAGAAAGAGTAACATTGCTGTTTACTGCTTCGAATCAACGTTTTCTCTCGGTTTTAGCCTGTTTTCTCTGTTTAAGCCTGTTTTGGGATAAGACGGGTTTAAGTGTTGTCTAAACACTCCAAATTCATCCCGAACTCTTACAGTTAGTTAAATGCATTGGATTGTCACACATTCTGACCCTAGAAACAGTAACAAAGCTGTTTACTGCTTCGCATCAATGTTTTCTCGGTTTTAGCCTGTTTCGGGACAAAATGGGTAAAAGTGGTGTCTAAACACTCCAAATTCAACCCGAACTCTTATAATTAGTCAAATGCATTGGATTGTTACATATTTTGACCCTAGAAAGAGTAACATTGCTGTTTACTGCTTCGAATCAACGTTTTCTCTCGGTTTTAGCCTGTTTTCTCTGTTTAAGCCTGTTTTGGGATAAGACGGGTTTAAGTGTTGTCTAAACACTCCAAATTCATCCCGAACTCTTACAGTTAGTTAAATGCATTGGATTGTCACACATTCTGACCCTAGAAACAGTAACAAAGCTGTTTACTGCTTCGCATCAATGTTTTCTCGGTTTTAGCCTGTTTCGGGACAAAATGGGTAAAAGTGGTGTCTAAACACTCCAAATTCAACCCGAACTCTTATAATTAGTCAAATGCATTGGATTGTTACATATTTTGACCCTAGAAAGAGTAACATTGCTGTTTACTGCTTCGAATCAACGTTTTCTCTCGGTTTTAGCCTGTTTTCTCTGTTTAAGCCTGTTTTGGGATAAGACGGGTTTAAGTGTTGTCTAAACACTCCAAATTCATCCCGAACTCTTACAGTTAGTTAAATGCATTGGATTGTCACACATTCTGACCCTAGAAACAGTAACAATGCTGTTTACTGCTTCGCATCAATGTTTTCTCGGTTTTAGCCTGTTTCGGGACAAAATGGGTAAAAGTGGTGTCTAAACACTCCAAATTCAACCCGAACTCTTATAATTAGTCAAATGCATTGGATTGTTACATATTTTGACCCTAGAAAGAGTAACATTGCTGTTTACTGCTTCGAATCAACGTTTTCTCTCGGTTTTAGCCTGTTTTCTCTGTTTAAGCCTGTTTTGGGATAAGACGGGTTTAAGTGTTGTCTAAACACTCCAAATTCATCCCGAACTCTTACAGTTAGTTAAATGCATTGGATTGTCACACATTCTGACCCTAGAAACAGTAACAAAGCTGTTTACTGCTTCGCATCAATGTTTTCTCGGTTTTAGCCTGTTTCGGGACAAAATGGGTAAAAGTGGTGTCTAAACACTCCAAATTCAACCCGAACTCTTATAATTAGTCAAATGCATTGGATTGTTACATATTTTGACCCTAGAAAGAGTAACATTGCTGTTTACTGCTTCGAATCAACGTTTTCTCTCGGTTTTAGCCTGTTTTCTCTGTTTAAGCCTGTTTTGGGATAAGACGGGTTTAAGTGTTGTCTAAACACTCCAAATTCATCCCGAACTCTTACAGTTAGTTAAATGCATTGGATTGTCACACATTCTGACCCTAGAAACAGTAACAAAGCTGTTTACTGCTTCGCATCAATGTTTTCTCGGTTTTAGCCTGTTTCGGGACAAAATGGGTAAAAGTGGTGTCTAAACACTCCAAATTCAACCCGAACTCTTATAATTAGTCAAATGCATTGGATTGTTACATATTTTGACCCTAGAAAGAGTAACATTGCTGTTTACTGCTTCGAATCAACGTTTTCTCTCGGTTTTAGCCTGTTTTCTCTGTTTAAGCCTGTTTTGGGATAAGACGGGTTTAAGTGTTGTCTAAACACTCCAAATTCATCCCGAACTCTTACAGTTAGTTAAATGCATTGGATTGTCACACATTCTGACCCTAGAAACAGTAACAAAGCTGTTTACTGCTTCGCATCAATGTTTTCTCGGTTTTAGCCTGTTTCGGGACAAAATGGGTAAAAGTGGTGTCTAAACACTCCAAATTCAACCCGAACTCTTATAATTAGTCAAATGCATTGGATTGTTACATATTTTGACCCTAGAAAGAGTAACATTGCTGTTTACTGCTTCGAATCAACGTTTTCTCTCGGTTTTAGCCTGTTTTCTCTGTTTAAGCCTGTTTTGGGATAAGACGGGTTTAAGTGTTGTCTAAACACTCCAAATTCATCCCGAACTCTTACAGTTAGTTAAATGCATTGGATTGTCACACATTCTGACCCTAGAAACAGTAACAAAGCTGTTTACTGCTTCGCATCAATGTTTTCTCGGTTTTAGCCTGTTTCGGGACAAAATGGGTAAAAGTGGTGTCTAAACACTCCAAATTCAACCCGAACTCTTATAATTAGTCAAATGCATTGGATTGTTACATATTTTGACCCTAGAAAGAGTAACATTGCTGTTTACTGCTTCGAATCAACGTTTTCTCTCGGTTTTAGCCTGTTTTCTCTGTTTAAGCCTGTTTTGGGATAAGACGGGTTTAAGTGTTGTCTAAACACTCCAAATTCATCCCGAACTCTTACAGTTAGTTAAATGCATTGGATTGTCACACATTCTGACCCTAGAAACAGTAACAAAGCTGTTTACTGCTTCGCATCAATGTTTTCTCGGTTTTAGCCTGTTTCGGGACAAAATGGGTAAAAGTGGTGTCTAAACACTCCAAATTCAACCCGAACTCTTATAATTAGTCAAATGCATTGGATTGTTACATATTTTGACCCTAGAAAGAGTAACATTGCTGTTTACTGCTTCGAATCAACGTTTTCTCTCGGTTTTAGCCTGTTTTCTCTGTTTAAGCCTGTTTTGGGATAAGACGGGTTTAAGTGTTGTCTAAACACTCCAAATTCATCCCGAACTCTTACAGTTAGTTAAATGCATTGGATTGTCACACATTCTGACCCTAGAAACAGTAACAAAGCTGTTTACTGCTTCGCATCAATGTTTTCTCGGTTTTAGCCTGTTTCGGGACAAAATGGGTAAAAGTGGTGTCTAAACACTCCAAATTCAACCCGAACTCTTATAATTAGTCAAATGCATTGGATTGTTACATATTTTGACCCTAGAAAGAGTAACATTGCTGTTTACTGCTTCGAATCAACGTTTTCTCTCGGTTTTAGCCTGTTTTCTCTGTTTAAGACGGGTTTAAGTGTTGTCTAAACACTCCAAATTCATCCCGAACTCTTACAGTTAGTTAAATGCATTGGATTGTCACACATTCTGACCCTAGAAACAGTAACAAAGCTGTTTACTGCTTCGCATCAATGTTTTCTCGGTTTTAGCCTGTTTCGGGACAAAATGGGTAAAAGTGGTGTCTAAACACTCCAAATTCAACCCGAACTCTTATAATTAGTCAAATGCATTGGATTGTTACATATTTTGACCCTAGAAAGAGTAACATTGCTGTTTACTGCTTCGAATCAACGTTTTCTCTCGGTTTTAGCCTGTTTTCTCTGTTTATATAAACGGGTTTAAGTGTTGTCTAAACACTCCAAATTCATCCCGAACTCTTACAGTTAGTTAAATGCATTGGATTGTCACACATTCTGACCCTAGAAACAGTAACAAAGCTGTTTACTGCTTCGCATCAATGTTTTCTCGGTTTTAGCCTGTTTCGGGACAAAATGGGTAAAAGTGGTGTCTAAACACTCCAAATTCAACCCGAACTCTTATAATTAGTCAAATGCATTGGATTGTTACATATTTTGACCCTAGAAAGAGTAACATTGCTGTTTACTGCTTCGAATCAACGTTTTCTCTCGGTTTTAGCCTGTTTTCTCTGTTTAAGCCTGTTTTGGGATAAACGGGTTTAAGTGTTGTCTAAACACTCCAAATTCATCCCGAACTCTTACAGTTAGTTAAATGCATTGGATTGTCACACATTCTGACCCTAGAAACAGTAACAAAGCTGTTTACTGCTTCGCATCAATGTTTTCTCGGTTTTAGCCTGTTTCGGGACAAAATGGGTAAAAGTGGTGTCTAAACACTCCAAATTCAACCCGAACTCTTATAATTAGTCAAATGCATTGGATTGTTACATATTTTGACCCTAGAAAGAGTAACATTGCTGTTTACTGCTTCGAATCAACGTTTTCTCTCGGTTTTAGCCTGTTTTCTCTGTTTAAGCCTGTTTTGGGATAAGACGGGTTTAAGTGTTGTCTAAACACTCCAAATTCATCCCGAACTCTTACAGTTAGTTAAATGCATTGGATTGTCACACATTCTGACCCTAGAAACAGTAACAAAGCTGTTTACTGCTTCGCATCAATGTTTTCTCGGTTTTAGCCTGTTTCGGGACAAAATGGGTAAAAGTGGTGTCTAAACACTCCAAATTCAACCCGAACTCTTATAATTAGTCAAATGCATTGGATTGTTACATATTTTGACCCTAGAAAGAGTAACATTGCTGTTTACTGCTTCGAATCAACGTTTTCTCTCGGTTTTAGCCTGTTTTCTCTGTTTAAGCCTGTTTTGGGATAAAACGGGTTTAAGTGTTGTCTAAACACTCCAAATTCATCCCGAACTCTTACAGTTAGTTAAATGCATTGGATTGTCACACATTCTGACCCTAGAAACAGTAACAAAGCTGTTTACTGCTTCGCATCAATGTTTTCTCGGTTTTAGCCTGTTTCGGGACAAAATGGGTAAAAGTGGTGTCTAAACACTCCAAATTCAACCCGAACTCTTATAATTAGTCAAATGCATTGGATTGTTACATATTTTGACCCTAGAAAGAGTAACATTGCTGTTTACTGCTTCGAATCAACGTTTTCTCTCGGTTTTAGCCTGTTTTCTCTGTTTAAGCCTGTTTTGGGATAAGACGGGTTTAAGTGTTGTCTAAACACTCCAAATTCATCCCGAACTCTTACAGTTAGTTAAATGCATTGGTTTGTCACACATTCTGACCCTAGAAACAGTAACAAATCTGTTTACTGCTTCGCATCAATGTTTTCTCGGTTTTAGCCTGTTTCGGGACAAAATGGGTAAAAGTGGTGTCTAAACACTCCAAATTCAACCCGAACTCTTATAATTAGTCAAATGCATTGGATTGTTACATATTTTGACCCTAGAAAGAGTAACATTGCTGTTTACTGCTTCGAATCAACGTTTTCTCTCGGTTTTAGCCTGTTTTCTCTGTTTAAGCCTGTTTTGGGATAAGACGGGTTTAAGTGTTGTCTAAACACTCCAAATTCATCCCGAACTCTTACAGTTAGTTAAATGCATTGGATTGTCACACATTCTGACCCTAGAAACAGTAACAAAGCTGTTTACTGCTTCGCATCAATGTTTTCTCGGTTTTAGCCTGTTTCGGGACAAAATGGGTAAAAGTGGTGTCTAAACACTCCAAATTCAACCCGAACTCTTATAATTAGTCAAATGCATTGGATTGTTACATATTTTGACCCTAGAAAGAGTAACATTGCTGTTTACTGCTTCGAATCAACGTTTTCTCTCGGTTTTAGCCTGTTTTCTCTGTTTAAGCCTGTTTTGGGATAAGACGGGTTTAAGTGTTGTCTAAACACTCCAAATTCATCCCGAACTCTTACAGTTAGTTAAATGCATTGGATTGTCACACATTCTGACCCTAGAAACAGTAACAAAGCTGTTTACTGCTTCGCATCAATGTTTTCTCGGTTTTAGCCTGTTTCGGGACAAAATGGGTAAAAGTGGTGTCTAAACACTCCAAATTCAACCCGAACTCTTATAATTAGTCAAATGCATTGGATTGTTACATATTTTGACCCTAGAAAGAGTAACATTGCTGTTTACTGCTTCGAATCAACGTTTTCTCTCGGTTTTAGCCTGTTTTCTCTGTTTAAGCCTGTTTTGGGATAAAACGGGTTTAAGTGTTGTCTAAACACTCCAAATTCATCCCGAACTCTTACAGTTAGTCAAATGCATTGGATTGTCACACATTCTGACCCTAGAAACAGTAACAAAGCTGTTTACTGCTTCGCATCAATGTTTTCTCGGTTTTAGCCTGTTTCGGGACAAAATGGGTAAAAGTGGTGTCTAAACACTCCAAATTCAACCCGAACTCTTATAATTAGTCAAATGCATTGGATTGTTACATATTTTGACCCTAGAAAGAGTAACATTGCTGTTTACTGCTTCGAATCAACGTTTTCTCTCGGTTTTAGCCTGTTTTCTCTGTTTAAGCCTGTTTTGGGATAAACGGGTTTAAGTGTTGTCTAAACACTCCAAATTCATCCCGAACTCTTACAGTTAGTTAAATGCATTGGATTGTCACACATTCTGACCCTAGAAACAGTAACAAAGCTGTTTACTGCTTCGCATCAATGTTTTCTCGGTTTTAGCCTGTTTCGGGACAAAATGGGTAAAAGTGGTGTCTAAACACTCCAAATTCAACCCGAACTCTTATAATTAGTCAAATGCATTGGATTGTTACATATTTTGACCCTAGAAAGAGTAACAAAGCTGTTTACTGCTTCGAATCAACGTTTTCTCGGTTTTAGCCTGTTTTCGGGATAAAACGGGTTTAAGTGTTGTCTAAACACTCCAAATTCATCCCGAACTCTTACAATTAGTCAAATGCATTGGATTGTCACACATTCTGACCCTAGAAACAGTAACAAAGCTGTTTACTGCTTCGCATCAATGTTTTCTCGGTTTTAGCCTGTTTCGGGACAAAATGGGTAAAAGTGGTGTCTAAACACTCCAAATTCAACCCGAACTCTTATAATTAGTCAAATGCATTGGATTGTTACATATTTTGACCCTAGAAAGAGTAACATTGCTGTTTACTGCTTCGAATCAACGTTTTCTCGGTTTTAGCCTGTTTTCAAAATGGGTAAAAGTGGTGTCTAAACACTCCAAATTCAACCCGAACTCTTATAATTAGTCAAATGCATTGGATTGTTACATATTTTGACCCTAGAAAGAGTAACATTGCTGTTTACTGGGTTTAAGCCTGTTGTTTAAGTGTTGTCTAAACACTCCAAATTCATCCCGAACTCTTACAATTAGTCAAATGCATTGGATTGTCACACATTCTGACCCTAGAAACAGTAACAAAGCTGTTTACTGCTTCGCATCAATGTTTTCTCGGTTTTAGCCTGTTTCGGGACAAAATGGGTAAAAGTGGTGTCTAAACACTCCAAATTCAACCCGAACTCTTATAATTAGTCAAATGCATTGGATTGTTACATATTTTGACCCTAGAAAGAGTAACATTGCTGTTTACTGCTTCGAATCAACGTTTTCTCTCGGTTTTAGCCTGTTTTCTCTGTTTAAGCCTGTTTTGGGATAAGACGGGTTTAAGTGTTGTCTAAACACTCCAAATTCATCCCGAACTCTTACAGTTAGTTAAATGCATTGGATTGTCACACATTCTGACCCTAGAAACAGTAACAAAGCTGTTTACTGCTTCGCATCAATGTTTTCTCGGTTTTAGCCTGTTTCGGGACAAAATGGGTAAAAGTGGTGTCTAAACACTCCAAATTCAACCCGAACTCTTATAATTAGTCAAATGCATTGGATTGTTACATATTTTGACCCTAGAAAGAGTAACATTGCTGTTTACTGCTTCGAATCAACGTTTTCTCTCGGTTTTAGCCTGTTTTCTCTGTTTAAGCCTGTTTTGGGATAAAACGGGTTTAAGTGTTGTCTAAACACTCCAAATTCATCCCGAACTCTTACAGTTAGTTAAATGCATTGGATTGTCACACATTCTGACCCTAGAAACAGTAACAAAGCTGTTTACTGCTTCGCATCAATGTTTTCTCGGTTTTAGCCTGTTTCGGGACAAAATGGGTAAAAGTGGTGTCTAAACACTCCAAATTCAACCCGAACTCTTATAATTAGTCAAATGCATTGGATTGTTACATATTTTGACCCTAGAAAGAGTAACATTGCTGTTTACTGCTTCGAATCAACGTTTTCTCTCGGTTTTAGCCTGTTTTCTCTGTTTAAGCCTGTTTTGGGATAAAACGGGTTTAAGTGTTGTCTAAACACTCCAAATTCATCCCGAACTCTTACAGTTAGTCAAATGCATTGGATTGTCACACATTCTGACCCTAGAAACAGTAACAAAGCTGTTTACTGCTTCGCATCAATGTTTTCTCGGTTTTAGCCTGTTTCGGGACAAAATGGGTAAAAGTGGTGTCTAAACACTCCAAATTCAACCCGAACTCTTATAATTAGTCAAATGCATTGGATTGTTACATATTTTGACCCTAGAAAGAGTAACATTGCTGTTTACTGCTTCGAATCAACGTTTTCTCTCGGTTTTAGCCTGTTTTCTCTGTTTAAGCCTGTTTTGGGATAAAACGGGTTTAAGTGTTGTCTAAACACTCCAAATTCATCCCGAACTCTTACAGTTAGTTAAATGCATTGGATTGTCACACATTCTGACCCTAGAAACAGTAACAAAGCTGTTTACTGCTTCGCATCAATGTTTTCTCGGTTTTAGCCTGTTTCGGGACAAAATGGGTAAAAGTGGTGTCTAAACACTCCAAATTCAACCCGAACTCTTATAATTAGTCAAATGCATTGGATTGTTACATATTTTGACCCTAGAAAGAGTAACATTGCTGTTTACTGCTTCGAATCAACGTTTTCTCTCGGTTTTAGCCTGTTTTCTCTGTTTAAGCCTGTTTTGGGATAAAACGGGTTTAAGTGTTGTCTAAACACTCCAAATTCATCCCGAACTCTTACAGTTAGTTAAATGCATTGGATTGTCACACATTCTGACCCTAGAAACAGTAACAAAGCTGTTTACTGCTTCGCATCAATGTTTTCTCGGTTTTAGCCTGTTTCGGGACAAAATGGGTAAAAGTGGTGTCTAAACACTCCAAATTCAACCCGAACTCTTATAATTAGTCAAATGCATTGGATTGTTACATATTTTGACCCTAGAAAGAGTAACATTGCTGTTTACTGCTTCGAATCAACGTTTTCTCTCGGTTTTAGCCTGTTTTCTCTGTTTAAGCCTGTTTTGGGATAAAACGGGTTTAAGTGTTGTCTAAACACTCCAAATTCATCCCGAACTCTTACAGTTAGTTAAATGCATTGGATTGTCACACATTCTGACCCTAGAAACAGTAACAAAGCTGTTTACTGCTTCGCATCAATGTTTTCTCGGTTTTAGCCTGTTTCGGGACAAAATGGGTAAAAGTGGTGTCTAAACACTCCAAATTCAACCCGAACTCTTATAATTAGTCAAATGCATTGGATTGTTACATATTTTGACCCTAGAAAGAGTAACATTGCTGTTTACTGCTTCGAATCAACGTTTTCTCTCGGTTTTAGCCTGTTTTCTCTGTTTAAGCCTGTTTTGGGATAAAACGGGTTTAAGTGTTGTCTAAACACTCCAAATTCATCCCGAACTCTTACAGTTAGTCAAATGCATTGGATTGTCACACATTCTGACCCTAGAAACAGTAACAAAGCTGTTTACTGCTTCGCATCAATGTTTTCTCGGTTTTAGCCTGTTTCGGGACAAAATGGGTAAAAGTGGTGTCTAAACACTCCAAATTCAACCCGAACTCTTATAATTAGTCAAATGCATTGGATTGTTACATATTTTGACCCTAGAAAGAGTAACATTGCTGTTTACTGCTTCGAATCAACGTTTTCTCTCGGTTTTAGCCTGTTTTCTCTGTTTATAAAACGGGTTTAAGTGTTGTCTAAACACTCCAAATTCATCCCGAACTCTTACAGTTAGTTAAATGCATTGGATTGTCACACATTCTGACCCTAGAAACAGTAACAAAGCTGTTTACTGCTTCGCATCAATGTTTTCTCGGTTTTAGCCTGTTTCGGGACAAAATGGGTAAAAGTGGTGTCTAAACACTCCAAATTCAACCCGAACTCTTATAATTAGTCAAATGCATTGGATTGTTACATATTTTGACCCTAGAAAGAGTAACATTGCTGTTTACTGCTTCGAATCAACGTTTTCTCTCGGTTTTAGCCTGTTTTCTCTGTTTAAGCCTGTTTTGGGATAAGACGGGTTTAAGTGTTGTCTAAACACTCCAAATTCATCCCGAACTCTTACAGTTAGTTAAATGCATTGGATTGTCACACATTCTGACCCTAGAAACAGTAACAAAGCTGTTTACTGCTTCGCATCAATGTTTTCTCGGTTTTAGCCTGTTTCGGGACAAAATGGGTAAAAGTGGTGTCTAAACACTCCAAATTCAACCCGAACTCTTATAATTAGTCAAATGCATTGGATTGTTACATATTTTGACCCTAGAAAGAGTAACATTGCTGTTTACTGCTTCGAATCAACGTTTTCTCTCGGTTTTAGCCTGTTTTCTCTGTTTAAGCCTGTTTTGGGATAAAACGGGTTTAAGTGTTGTCTAAACACTCCAAATTCATCCCGAACTCTTACAGTTAGTTAAATGCATTGGATTGTCACACATTCTGACCCTAGAAACAGTAACAAAGCTGTTTACTGCTTCGCATCAATGTTTTCTCGGTTTTAGCCTGTTTCGGGACAAAATGGGTAAAAGTGGTGTCTAAACACTCCAAATTCAACCCGAACTCTTATAATTAGTCAAATGCATTGGATTGTTACATATTTTGACCCTAGAAAGAGTAACATTGCTGTTTACTGCTTCGAATCAACGTTTTCTCTCGGTTTTAGCCTGTTTTCTCTGTTTAAGCCTGTTTTGGGATAAAACGGGTTTAAGTGTTGTCTAAACACTCCAAATTCATCCCGAACTCTTACAGTTAGTTAAATGCATTGGATTGTCACACATTCTGACCCTAGAAACAGTAACAAAGCTGTTTACTGCTTCGCATCAATGTTTTCTCGGTTTTAGCCTGTTTCGGGACAAAATGGGTAAAAGTGGTGTCTAAACACTCCAAATTCAACCCGAACTCTTATAATTAGTCAAATGCATTGGATTGTTACATATTTTGACCCTAGAAAGAGTAACATTGCTGTTTACTGCTTCGAATCAACGTTTTCTCTCGGTTTTAGCCTGTTTTCTCTGTTTAAGCCTGTTTTGGGATAAAACGGGTTTAAGTGTTGTCTAAACACTCCAAATTCATCCCGAACTCTTACAGTTAGTTAAATGCATTGGATTGTCACACATTCTGACCCTAGAAACAGTAACAAAGCTGTTTACTGCTTCGCATCAATGTTTTCTCGGTTTTAGCCTGTTTCGGGACAAAATGGGTAAAAGTGGTGTCTAAACACTCCAAATTCAACCCGAACTCTTATAATTAGTCAAATGCATTGGATTGTTACATATTTTGACCCTAGAAAGAGTAACATTGCTGTTTACTGCTTCGAATCAACGTTTTCTCTCGGTTTTAGCCTGTTTTCTCTGTTTAAGCCTGTTTTGGGATAAAACGGGTTTAAGTGTTGTCTAAACACTCCAAATTCATCCCGAACTCTTACAGTTAGTTAAATGCATTGGATTGTCACACATTCTGACCCTAGAAACAGTAACAAAGCTGTTTACTGCTTCGCATCAATGTTTTCTCGGTTTTAGCCTGTTTCGGGACAAAATGGGTAAAAGTGGTGTCTAAACACTCCAAATTCAACCCGAACTCTTATAATTAGTCAAATGCATTGGATTGTTACATATTTTGACCCTAGAAAGAGTAACATTGCTGTTTACTGCTTCGAATCAACGTTTTCTCTCGGTTTTAGCCTGTTTTCTCTGTTTAAGCCTGTTTTGGGATAAAACGGGTTTAAGTGTTGTCTAAACACTCCAAATTCATCCCGAACTCTTACAGTTAGTCAAATGCATTGGATTGTCACACATTCTGACCCTAGAAACAGTAACAAAGCTGTTTACTGCTTCGCATCAATGTTTTCTCGGTTTTAGCCTGTTTCGGGACAAAATGGGTAAAAGTGGTGTCTAAACACTCCAAATTCAACCCGAACTCTTATAATTAGTCAAATGCATTGGATTGTTACATATTTTGACCCTAGAAAGAGTAACATTGCTGTTTACTGCTTCGAATCAACGTTTTCTCTCGGTTTTAGCCTGTTTTCTCTGTTTAAGCCTGTTTTGGGATAAACGGGTTTAAGTGTTGTCTAAACACTCCAAATTCATCCCGAACTCTTACAGTTAGTTAAATGCATTGGATTGTCACACATTCTGACCCTAGAAACAGTAACAAAGCTGTTTACTGCTTCGCATCAATGTTTTCTCGGTTTTAGCCTGTTTCGGGACAAAATGGGTAAAAGTGGTGTCTAAACACTCCAAATTCAACCCGAACTCTTATAATTAGTCAAATGCATTGGATTGTTACATATTTTGACCCTAGAAAGAGTAACATTGCTGTTTACTGCTTCGAATCAACGTTTTCTCTCGGTTTTAGCCTGTTTTCTCTGTTTAAGCCTGTTTTGGGATAAAACGGGTTTAAGTGTTGTCTAAACACTCCAAATTCATCCCGAACTCTTACAGTTAGTTAAATGCATTGGATTGTCACACATTCTGACCCTAGAAACAGTAACAAAGCTGTTTACTGCTTCGCATCAATGTTTTCTCGGTTTTAGCCTGTTTCGGGACAAAATGGGTAAAAGTGGTGTCTAAACACTCCAAATTCAACCCGAACTCTTATAATTAGTCAAATGCATTGGATTGTTACATATTTTGACCCTAGAAAGAGTAACATTGCTGTTTACTGCTTCGAATCAACGTTTTCTCTCGGTTTTAGCCTGTTTTCTCTGTTTAAGCCTGTTTTGGGATAAAACGGGTTTAAGTGTTGTCTAAACACTCCAAATTCATCCCGAACTCTTACAGTTAGTTAAATGCATTGGATTGTCACACATTCTGACCCTAGAAACAGTAACAAAGCTGTTTACTGCTTCGCATCAATGTTTTCTCGGTTTTAGCCTGTTTCGGGACAAAATGGGTAAAAGTGGTGTCTAAACACTCCAAATTCAACCCGAACTCTTATAATTAGTCAAATGCATTGGATTGTTACATATTTTGACCCTAGAAAGAGTAACATTGCTGTTTACTGCTTCGAATCAACGTTTTCTCTCGTTTTAGCCTGTTTTCTCTGTTTAAGCCTGTTTTGGGATAAAACGGGTTTAAGTGTTGTCTAAACACTCCAAATTCATCCCGAACTCTTACAGTTAGTTAAATGCATTGGATTGTCACACATTCTGACCCTAGAAACAGTAACAAAGCTGTTTACTGCTTCGCATCAATGTTTTCTCGGTTTTAGCCTGTTTCGGGACAAAATGGGTAAAAGTGGTGTCTAAACACTCCAAATTCAACCCGAACTCTTATAATTAGTCAAATGCATTGGATTGTTACATATTTTGACCCTAGAAAGAGTAACATTGCTGTTTACTGCTTCGAATCAACGTTTTCTCTCGGTTTTAGCCTGTTTTCTCTGTTTAAGCCTGTTTTGGGATAAAACGGGTTTAAGTGTTGTCTAAACACTCCAAATTCATCCCGAACTCTTACAGTTAGTTAAATGCATTGGATTGTCACACATTCTGACCCTAGAAACAGTAACAAAGCTGTTTACTGCTTCGCATCAATGTTTTCTCGGTTTTAGCCTGTTTCGGGACAAAATGGGTAAAAGTGGTGTCTAAACACTCCAAATTCAACCCGAACTCTTATAATTAGTCAAATGCATTGGATTGTTACATATTTTGACCCTAGAAAGAGTAACATTGCTGTTTACTGCTTCGAATCAACGTTTTCTCTCGGTTTTAGCCTGTTTTCTCTGTTTAAGCCTGTTTTGGGATAAAACGGGTTTAAGTGTTGTCTAAACACTCCAAATTCATCCCGAACTCTTACAGTTAGTTAAATGCATTGGATTGTCACACATTCTGACCCTAGAAACAGTAACAAAGCTGTTTACTGCTTCGCATCAATGTTTTCTCGGTTTTAGCCTGTTTCGGGACAAAATGGGTAAAAGTGGTGTCTAAACACTCCAAATTCAACCCGAACTCTTATAATTAGTCAAATGCATTGGATTGTTACATATTTTGACCCTAGAAAGAGTAACATTGCTGTTTACTGCTTCGAATCAACGTTTTCTCTCGGTTTTAGCCTGTTTTCTCTGTTTAAGCCTGTTTTGGGATAAAACGGGTTTAAGTGTTGTCTAAACACTCCAAATTCATCCCGAACTCTTACAGTTAGTTAAATGCATTGGATTGTCACACATTCTGACCCTAGAAACAGTAACAAAGCTGTTTACTGCTTCGCATCAATGTTTTCTCGGTTTTAGCCTGTTTCGGGACAAAATGGGTAAAAGTGGTGTCTAAACACTCCAAATTCAACCCGAACTCTTATAATTAGTCAAATGCATTGGATTGTTACATATTTTGACCCTAGAAAGAGTAACATTGCTGTTTACTGCTTCGAATCAACGTTTTCTCTCGGTTTTAGCCTGTTTTCTCTGTTTAAGCCTGTTTTGGGATAAAACGGGTTTAAGTGTTGTCTAAACACTCCAAATTCATCCCGAACTCTTACAGTTAGTTAAATGCATTGGATTGTCACACATTCTGACCCTAGAAACAGTAACAAAGCTGTTTACTGCTTCGCATCAATGTTTTCTCGGTTTTAGCCTGTTTCGGGACAAAATGGGTAAAAGTGGTGTCTAAACACTCCAAATTCAACCCGAACTCTTATAATTAGTCAAATGCATTGGATTGTTACATATTTTGACCCTAGAAAGAGTAACATTGCTGTTTACTGCTTCGAATCAACGTTTTCTCTCGGTTTTAGCCTGTTTTCTCTGTTTAAGCCTGTTTTGGGATAAAACGGGTTTAAGTGTTGTCTAAACACTCCAAATTCATCCCGAACTCTTACAGTTAGTCAAATGCATTGGATTGTCACACATTCTGACCCTAGAAACAGTAACAAAGCTGTTTACTGCTTCGCATCAATGTTTTCTCGGTTTTAGCCTGTTTCGGGACAAAATGGGTAAAAGTGGTGTCTAAACACTCCAAATTCAACCCGAACTCTTATAATTAGTCAAATGCATTGGATTGTTACATATTTTGACCCTAGAAAGAGTAACATTGCTGTTTACTGCTTCGAATCAACGTTTTCTCTCGGTTTTAGCCTGTTTTCTCTGTTTAAGCCTGTTTTGGGATAAACGGGTTTAAGTGTTGTCTAAACACTCCAAATTCATCCCGAACTCTTACAGTTAGTTAAATGCATTGGATTGTCACACATTCTGACCCTAGAAACAGTAACAAAGCTGTTTACTGCTTCGCATCAATGTTTTCTCGGTTTTAGCCTGTTTCGGGACAAAATGGGTAAAAGTGGTGTCTAAACACTCCAAATTCAACCCGAACTCTTATAATTAGTCAAATGCATTGGATTGTTACATATTTTGACCCTAGAAAGAGTAACATTGCTGTTTACTGCTTCGAATCAACGTTTTCTCTCGGTTTTAGCCTGTTTTCTCTGTTTAAGCCTGTTTTGGGATAAGACGGGTTTAAGTGTTGTCTAAACACTCCAAATTCATCCCGAACTCTTACAGTTAGTTAAATGCATTGGATTGTCACACATTCTGACCCTAGAAACAGTAACAAAGCTGTTTACTGCTTCGCATCAATGTTTTCTCGGTTTTAGCCTGTTTCGGGACAAAATGGGTAAAAGTGGTGTCTAAACACTCCAAATTCAACCCGAACTCTTATAATTAGTCAAATGCATTGGATTGTTACATATTTTGACCCTAGAAAGAGTAACATTGCTGTTTACTGCTTCGAATCAACGTTTTCTCTCGTTTTAGCCTGTTTTCTCTGTTTAAGCCTGTTTTGGGATAAAACGGGTTTAAGTGTTGTCTAAACACTCCAAATTCATCCCGAACTCTTACAGTTAGTCAAATGCATTGGATTGTCACACATTCTGACCCTAGAAACAGTAACAAAGCTGTTTACTGCTTCGCATCAATGTTTTCTCGGTTTTAGCCTGTTTCGGGACAAAATGGGTAAAAGTGGTGTCTAAACACTCCAAATTCAACCCGAACTCTTATAATTAGTCAAATGCATTGGATTGTTACATATTTTGACCCTAGAAAGAGTAACATTGCTGTTTACTGCTTCGAATCAACGTTTTCTCTCGGTTTTAGCCTGTTTTCTCTGTTTAAGCCTGTTTTGGGATAAGACGGGTTTAAGTGTTGTCTAAACACTCCAAATTCATCCCGAACTCTTACAGTTAGTTAAATGCATTGGATTGTCACACATTCTGACCCTAGAAACAGTAACAAAGCTGTTTACTGCTTCGCATCAATGTTTTCTCGGTTTTAGCCTGTTTCGGGACAAAATGGGTAAAAGTGGTGTCTAAACACTCCAAATTCAACCCGAACTCTTATAATTAGTCAAATGCATTGGATTGTTACATATTTTGACCCTAGAAAGAGTAACATTGCTGTTTACTGCTTCGAATCAACGTTTTCTCTCGGTTTTAGCCTGTTTTCTCTGTTTAAGCCTGTTTTGGGATAAAACGGGTTTAAGTGTTGTCTAAACACTCCAAATTCATCCCGAACTCTTACAGTTAGTTAAATGCATTGGATTGTCACACATTCTGACCCTAGAAACAGTAACAAAGCTGTTTACTGCTTCGCATCAATGTTTTCTCGGTTTTAGCCTGTTTCGGGACAAAATGGGTAAAAGTGGTGTCTAAACACTCCAAATTCAACCCGAACTCTTATAATTAGTCAAATGCATTGGATTGTTACATATTTTGACCCTAGAAAGAGTAACATTGCTGTTTACTGCTTCGAATCAACGTTTTCTCTCGGTTTTAGCCTGTTTTCTCTGTTTAAGCCTGTTTTGGGATAAACGGGTTTAAGTGTTGTCTAAACACTCCAAATTCATCCCGAACTCTTACAGTTAGTTAAATGCATTGGATTGTCACACATTCTGACCCTAGAAACAGTAACAAAGCTGTTTACTGCTTCGCATCAATGTTTTCTCGGTTTTAGCCTGTTTCGGGACAAAATGGGTAAAAGTGGTGTCTAAACACTCCAAATTCAACCCGAACTCTTATAATTAGTCAAATGCATTGGATTGTTACATATTTTGACCCTAGAAAGAGTAACATTGCTGTTTACTGCTTCGAATCAACGTTTTCTCTCGGTTTTAGCCTGTTTTCTCTGTTTAAGCCTGTTTTGGGATAAAACGGGTTTAAGTGTTGTCTAAACACTCCAAATTCATCCCGAACTCTTACAGTTAGTTAAATGCATTGGATTGTCACACATTCTGACCCTAGAAACAGTAACAAAGCTGTTTACTGCTTCGCATCAATGTTTTCTCGGTTTTAGCCTGTTTCGGGACAAAATGGGTAAAAGTGGTGTCTAAACACTCCAAATTCAACCCGAACTCTTATAATTAGTCAAATGCATTGGATTGTTACATATTTTGACCCTAGAAAGAGTAACATTGCTGTTTACTGCTTCGAATCAACGTTTTCTCTCGGTTTTAGCCTGTTTTCTCTGTTTAAGCCTGTTTTGGGATAAAACGGGTTTAAGTGTTGTCTAAACACTCCAAATTCATCCCGAACTCTTACAGTTAGTTAAATGCATTGGATTGTCACACATTCTGACCCTAGAAACAGTAACAAAGCTGTTTACTGCTTCGCATCAATGTTTTCTCGGTTTTAGCCTGTTTCGGGACAAAATGGGTAAAAGTGGTGTCTAAACACTCCAAATTCAACCCGAACTCTTATAATTAGTCAAATGCATTGGATTGTTACATATTTTGACCCTAGAAAGAGTAACATTGCTGTTTACTGCTTCGAATCAACGTTTTCTCTCGGTTTTAGCCTGTTTTCTCTGTTTAAGCCTGTTTTGGGATAAAACGGGTTTAAGTGTTGTCTAAACACTCCAAATTCATCCCGAACTCTTACAGTTAGTTAAATGCATTGGATTGTCACACATTCTGACCCTAGAAACAGTAACAAAGCTGTTTACTGCTTCGCATCAATGTTTTCTCGGTTTTAGCCTGTTTCGGGACAAAATGGGTAAAAGTGGTGTCTAAACACTCCAAATTCAACCCGAACTCTTATAATTAGTCAAATGCATTGGATTGTTACATATTTTGACCCTAGAAAGAGTAACATTGCTGTTTACTGCTTCGAATCAACGTTTTCTCTCGGTTTTAGCCTGTTTTCTCTGTTTAAGCCTGTTTTGGGATAAAACGGGTTTAAGTGTTGTCTAAACACTCCAAATTCATCCCGAACTCTTACAGTTAGTTAAATGCATTGGATTGTCACACATTCTGACCCTAGAAACAGTAACAAAGCTGTTTACTGCTTCGCATCAATGTTTTCTCGGTTTTAGCCTGTTTCGGGACAAAATGGGTAAAAGTGGTGTCTAAACACTCCAAATTCAACCCGAACTCTTATAATTAGTCAAATGCATTGGATTGTTACATATTTTGACCCTAGAAAGAGTAACATTGCTGTTTACTGCTTCGAATCAACGTTTTCTCTCGTTTTAGCCTGTTTTCTCTGTTTAAGCCTGTTTTGGGATAAAACGGGTTTAAGTGTTGTCTAAACACTCCAAATTCATCCCGAACTCTTACAGTTAGTTAAATGCATTGGATTGTCACACATTCTGACCCTAGAAACAGTAACAAAGCTGTTTACTGCTTCGCATCAATGTTTTCTCGGTTTTAGCCTGTTTCGGGACAAAATGGGTAAAAGTGGTGTCTAAACACTCCAAATTCAACCCGAACTCTTATAATTAGTCAAATGCATTGGATTGTTACATATTTTGACCCTAGAAAGAGTAACATTGCTGTTTACTGCTTCGAATCAACGTTTTCTCTCGTTTTAGCCTGTTTTCTCTGTTTAAGCCTGTTTTGGGATAAAACGGGTTTAAGTGTTGTCTAAACACTCCAAATTCATCCCGAACTCTTACAGTTAGTCAAATGCATTGGATTGTCACACATTCTGACCCTAGAAACAGTAACAAAGCTGTTTACTGCTTCGCATCAATGTTTTCTCGGTTTTAGCCTGTTTCGGGACAAAATGGGTAAAAGTGGTGTCTAAACACTCCAAATTCAACCCGAACTCTTATAATTAGTCAAATGCATTGGATTGTTACATATTTTGACCCTAGAAAGAGTAACATTGCTGTTTACTGCTTCGAATCAACGTTTTCTCTCGGTTTTAGCCTGTTTTCTCTGTTTAAGCCTGTTTTGGGATAAAACGGGTTTAAGTGTTGTCTAAACACTCCAAATTCATCCCGAACTCTTACAATTAGTCAAATGCATTGGATTGTCACACATTCTGACCCTAGAAACAGTAACAAAGCTGTTTACTGCTTCGCATCAATGTTTTCTCGGTTTTAGCCTGTTTCGGGACAAAATGGGTAAAAGTGGTGTCTAAACACTCCAAATTCAACCCGAACTCTTATAATTAGTCAAATGCATTGGATTGTTACATATTTTGACCCTAGAAAGAGTAACATTGCTGTTTACTGCTTCGAATCAACGTTTTCTCTCGTTTTAGCCTGTTTTCTCTGTTTAAGCCTGTTTTGGGATAAAACGGGTTTAAGTGTTGTCTAAACACTCCAAATTCATCCCGAACTCTTACAGTTAGTTAAATGCATTGGATTGTCACACATTCTGACCCTAGAAACAGTAACAAAGCTGTTTACTGCTTCGCATCAATGTTTTCTCGGTTTTAGCCTGTTTCGGGACAAAATGGGTAAAAGTGGTGTCTAAACACTCCAAATTCAACCCGAACTCTTATAATTAGTCAAATGCATTGGATTGTTACATATTTTGACCCTAGAAAGAGTAACATTGCTGTTTACTGCTTCGAATCAACGTTTTCTCTCGGTTTTAGCCTGTTTTCTCTGTTTAAGCCTGTTTTGGGATAAACGGGTTTAAGTGTTGTCTAAACACTCCAAATTCATCCCGAACTCTTACAGTTAGTTAAATGCATTGGATTGTCACACATTCTGACCCTAGAAACAGTAACAAAGCTGTTTACTGCTTCGCATCAATGTTTTCTCGGTTTTAGCCTGTTTCGGGACAAAATGGGTAAAAGTGGTGTCTAAACACTCCAAATTCAACCCGAACTCTTATAATTAGTCAAATGCATTGGATTGTTACATATTTTGACCCTAGAAAGAGTAACATTGCTGTTTACTGCTTCGAATCAACGTTTTCTCTCGGTTTTAGCCTGTTTTCTCTGTTTAAGCCTGTTTTGGGATAAAACGGGTTTAAGTGTTGTCTAAACACTCCAAATTCATCCCGAACTCTTACAATTAGTCAAATGCATTGGATTGTCACACATTCTGACCCTAGAAACAGTAACAAAGCTGTTTACTGCTTCGCATCAATGTTTTCTCGGTTTTAGCCTGTTTCGGGACAAAATGGGTAAAAGTGGTGTCTAAACACTCCAAATTCAACCCGAACTCTTATAATTAGTCAAATGCATTGGATTGTTACATATTTTGACCCTAGAAAGAGTAACATTGCTGTTTACTGCTTCGAATCAACGTTTTCTCTCGGTTTTAGCCTGTTTTCTCTGTTTAAGCCTGTTTTGGGATAAAACGGGTTTAAGTGTTGTCTAAACACTCCAAATTCATCCCGAACTCTTACAGTTAGTTAAATGCATTGGATTGTCACACATTCTGACCCTAGAAACAGTAACAAAGCTGTTTACTGCTTCGCATCAATGTTTTCTCGGTTTTAGCCTGTTTCGGGACAAAATGGGTAAAAGTGGTGTCTAAACACTCCAAATTCAACCCGAACTCTTATAATTAGTCAAATGCATTGGATTGTTACATATTTTGACCCTAGAAAGAGTAACATTGCTGTTTACTGCTTCGAATCAACGTTTTCTCTCGGTTTTAGCCTGTTTTCTCTGTTTAAGCCTGTTTTGGGATAAAACGGGTTTAAGTGTTGTCTAAACACTCCAAATTCATCCCGAACTCTTACAATTAGTCAAATGCATTGGATTGTCACACATTCTGACCCTAGAAACAGTAACAAAGCTGTTTACTGCTTCGCATCAATGTTTTCTCGGTTTTAGCCTGTTTCGGGACAAAATGGGTAAAAGTGGTGTCTAAACACTCCAAATTCAACCCGAACTCTTATAATTAGTCAAATGCATTGGATTGTTACATATTTTGACCCTAGAAAGAGTAACATTGCTGTTTACTGCTTCGAATCAACGTTTTCTCTCGGTTTTAGCCTGTTTTCTCTGTTTAAGCCTGTTTTGGGATAAACGGGTTTAAGTGTTGTCTAAACACTCCAAATTCATCCCGAACTCTTACAGTTAGTCAAATGCATTGGATTGTCACACATTCTGACCCTAGAAACAGTAACAAAGCTGTTTACTGCTTCGCATCAATGTTTTCTCGGTTTTAGCCTGTTTCGGGACAAAATGGGTAAAAGTGGTGTCTAAACACTCCAAATTCAACCCGAACTCTTATAATTAGTCAAATGCATTGGATTGTTACATATTTTGACCCTAGAAAGAGTAACATTGCTGTTTACTGCTTCGAATCAACGTTTTCTCTCGGTTTTAGCCTGTTTTCTCTGTTTAAGCCTGTTTTGGGATAAACGGGTTTAAGTGTTGTCTAAACACTCCAAATTCATCCCGAACTCTTACAATTAGTCAAATGCATTGGATTGTCACACATTCTGACCCTAGAAACAGTAACAAAGCTGTTTACTGCTTCGCATCAATGTTTTCTCGGTTTTAGCCTGTTTCGGGACAAAATGGGTAAAAGTGGTGTCTAAACACTCCAAATTCAACCCGAACTCTTATAATTAGTCAAATGCATTGGATTGTTACATATTTTGACCCTAGAAAGAGTAACATTGCTGTTTACTGCTTCGAATCAACGTTTTCTCTCGGTTTTAGCCTGTTTTCTCTGTTTAAGCCTGTTTTGGGATAAAACGGGTTTAAGTGTTGTCTAAACACTCCAAATTCATCCCGAACTCTTACAGTTAGTTAAATGCATTGGATTGTCACACATTCTGACCCTAGAAACAGTAACAAAGCTGTTTACTGCTTCGCATCAATGTTTTCTCGGTTTTAGCCTGTTTCGGGACAAAATGGGTAAAAGTGGTGTCTAAACACTCCAAATTCAACCCGAACTCTTATAATTAGTCAAATGCATTGGATTGTTACATATTTTGACCCTAGAAAGAGTAACATTGCTGTTTACTGCTTCGAATCAACGTTTTCTCTCGGTTTTAGCCTGTTTTCTCTGTTTAAGCCTGTTTTGGGATAAAACGGGTTTAAGTGTTGTCTAAACACTCCAAATTCATCCCGAACTCTTACAGTTAGTTAAATGCATTGGATTGTCACACATTCTGACCCTAGAAACAGTAACAAAGCTGTTTACTGCTTCGCATCAATGTTTTCTCGGTTTTAGCCTGTTTCGGGACAAAATGGGTAAAAGTGGTGTCTAAACACTCCAAATTCAACCCGAACTCTTATAATTAGTCAAATGCATTGGATTGTTACATATTTTGACCCTAGAAAGAGTAACATTGCTGTTTACTGCTTCGAATCAACGTTTTCTCTCGTTTTAGCCTGTTTTCTCTGTTTAAGCCTGTTTTGGGATAAAACGGGTTTAAGTGTTGTCTAAACACTCCAAATTCATCCCGAACTCTTACAGTTAGTTAAATGCATTGGATTGTCACACATTCTGACCCTAGAAACAGTAACAAAGCTGTTTACTGCTTCGCATCAATGTTTTCTCGGTTTTAGCCTGTTTCGGGACAAAATGGGTAAAAGTGGTGTCTAAACACTCCAAATTCAACCCGAACTCTTATAATTAGTCAAATGCATTGGATTGTTACATATTTTGACCCTAGAAAGAGTAACATTGCTGTTTACTGCTTCGAATCAACGTTTTCTCTCGGTTTTAGCCTGTTTTCTCTGTTTAAGCCTGTTTTGGGATAAAACGGGTTTAAGTGTTGTCTAAACACTCCAAATTCATCCCGAACTCTTACAGTTAGTTAAATGCATTGGATTGTCACACATTCTGACCCTAGAAACAGTAACAAAGCTGTTTACTGCTTCGCATCAATGTTTTCTCGGTTTTAGCCTGTTTCGGGACAAAATGGGTAAAAGTGGTGTCTAAACACTCCAAATTCAACCCGAACTCTTATAATTAGTCAAATGCATTGGATTGTTACATATTTTGACCCTAGAAAGAGTAACATTGCTGTTTACTGCTTCGAATCAACGTTTTCTCTCGTTTTAGCCTGTTTTCTCTGTTTAAGCCTGTTTTGGGATAAAACGGGTTTAAGTGTTGTCTAAACACTCCAAATTCATCCCGAACTCTTACAGTTAGTTAAATGCATTGGATTGTCACACATTCTGACCCTAGAAACAGTAACAAAGCTGTTTACTGCTTCGCATCAATGTTTTCTCGGTTTTAGCCTGTTTCGGGACAAAATGGGTAAAAGTGGTGTCTAAACACTCCAAATTCAACCCGAACTCTTATAATTAGTCAAATGCATTGGATTGTTACATATTTTGACCCTAGAAAGAGTAACATTGCTGTTTACTGCTTCGAATCAACGTTTTCTCTCGGTTTTAGCCTGTTTTCTCTGTTTAAGCCTGTTTTGGGATAAAACGGGTTTAAGTGTTGTCTAAACACTCCAAATTCATCCCGAACTCTTACAGTTAGTTAAATGCATTGGATTGTCACACATTCTGACCCTAGAAACAGTAACAAAGCTGTTTACTGCTTCGCATCAATGTTTTCTCGGTTTTAGCCTGTTTCGGGACAAAATGGGTAAAAGTGGTGTCTAAACACTCCAAATTCAACCCGAACTCTTATAATTAGTCAAATGCATTGGATTGTTACATATTTTGACCCTAGAAAGAGTAACATTGCTGTTTACTGCTTCGAATCAACGTTTTCTCTCGGTTTTAGCCTGTTTTCTCTGTTTAAGCCTGTTTTGGGATAAAACGGGTTTAAGTGTTGTCTAAACACTCCAAATTCATCCCGAACTCTTACAGTTAGTTAAATGCATTGGATTGTCACACATTCTGACCCTAGAAACAGTAACAAAGCTGTTTACTGCTTCGCATCAATGTTTTCTCGGTTTTAGCCTGTTTCGGGACAAAATGGGTAAAAGTGGTGTCTAAACACTCCAAATTCAACCCGAACTCTTATAATTAGTCAAATGCATTGGATTGTTACATATTTTGACCCTAGAAAGAGTAACATTGCTGTTTACTGCTTCGAATCAACGTTTTCTCTCGTTTTAGCCTGTTTTCTCTGTTTAAGCCTGTTTTGGGATAAAACGGGTTTAAGTGTTGTCTAAACACTCCAAATTCATCCCGAACTCTTACAGTTAGTTAAATGCATTGGATTGTCACACATTCTGACCCTAGAAACAGTAACAAAGCTGTTTACTGCTTCGCATCAATGTTTTCTCGGTTTTAGCCTGTTTCGGGACAAAATGGGTAAAAGTGGTGTCTAAACACTCCAAATTCAACCCGAACTCTTATAATTAGTCAAATGCATTGGATTGTTACATATTTTGACCCTAGAAAGAGTAACATTGCTGTTTACTGCTTCGAATCAACGTTTTCTCTCGGTTTTAGCCTGTTTTCTCTGTTTAAGCCTGTTTTGGGATAAAACGGGTTTAAGTGTTGTCTAAACACTCCAAATTCATCCCGAACTCTTACAATTAGTCAAATGCATTGGATTGTCACACATTCTGACCCTAGAAACAGTAACAAAGCTGTTTACTGCTTCGCATCAATGTTTTCTCGGTTTTAGCCTGTTTCGGGACAAAATGGGTAAAAGTGGTGTCTAAACACTCCAAATTCAACCCGAACTCTTATAATTAGTCAAATGCATTGGATTGTTACATATTTTGACCCTAGAAAGAGTAACATTGCTGTTTACTGCTTCGAATCAACGTTTTCTCTCGGTTTTAGCCTGTTTTCTCTGTTTAAGCCTGTTTTGGGATAAAACGGGTTTAAGTGTTGTCTAAACACTCCAAATTCATCCCGAACTCTTACAGTTAGTTAAATGCATTGGATTGTCACACATTCTGACCCTAGAAACAGTAACAAAGCTGTTTACTGCTTCGCATCAATGTTTTCTCGGTTTTAGCCTGTTTCGGGACAAAATGGGTAAAAGTGGTGTCTAAACACTCCAAATTCAACCCGAACTCTTATAATTAGTCAAATGCATTGGATTGTTACATATTTTGACCCTAGAAAGAGTAACATTGCTGTTTACTGCTTCGAATCAACGTTTTCTCTCGGTTTTAGCCTGTTTTCTCTGTTTAAGCCTGTTTTGGGATAAAACGGGTTTAAGTGTTGTCTAAACACTCCAAATTCATCCCGAACTCTTACAATTAGTCAAATGCATTGGATTGTCACACATTCTGACCCTAGAAACAGTAACAAAGCTGTTTACTGCTTCGCATCAATGTTTTCTCGGTTTTAGCCTGTTTCGGGACAAAATGGGTAAAAGTGGTGTCTAAACACTCCAAATTCAACCCGAACTCTTATAATTAGTCAAATGCATTGGATTGTTACATATTTTGACCCTAGAAAGAGTAACATTGCTGTTTACTGCTTCGAATCAACGTTTTCTCTCGGTTTTAGCCTGTTTTCTCTGTTTAAGCCTGTTTTGGGATAAAACGGGTTTAAGTGTTGTCTAAACACTCCAAATTCATCCCGAACTCTTACAGTTAGTTAAATGCATTGGATTGTCACACATTCTGACCCTAGAAACAGTAACAAAGCTGTTTACTGCTTCGCATCAATGTTTTCTCGGTTTTAGCCTGTTTCGGGACAAAATGGGTAAAAGTGGTGTCTAAACACTCCAAATTCAACCCGAACTCTTATAATTAGTCAAATGCATTGGATTGTTACATATTTTGACCCTAGAAAGAGTAACATTGCTGTTTACTGCTTCGAATCAACGTTTTCTCTCGGTTTTAGCCTGTTTTCTCTGTTTAAGCCTGTTTTGGGATAAAACGGGTTTAAGTGTTGTCTAAACACTCCAAATTCATCCCGAACTCTTACAGTTAGTTAAATGCATTGGATTGTCACACATTCTGACCCTAGAAACAGTAACAAAGCTGTTTACTGCTTCGCATCAATGTTTTCTCGGTTTTAGCCTGTTTCGGGACAAAATGGGTAAAAGTGGTGTCTAAACACTCCAAATTCAACCCGAACTCTTATAATTAGTCAAATGCATTGGATTGTTACATATTTTGACCCTAGAAAGAGTAACATTGCTGTTTACTGCTTCGAATCAACGTTTTCTCTCGGTTTTAGCCTGTTTTCTCTGTTTAAGCCTGTTTTGGGATAAAACGGGTTTAAGTGTTGTCTAAACACTCCAAATTCATCCCGAACTCTTACAGTTAGTTAAATGCATTGGATTGTCACACATTCTGACCCTAGAAACAGTAACAAAGCTGTTTACTGCTTCGCATCAATGTTTTCTCGGTTTTAGCCTGTTTCGGGACAAAATGGGTAAAAGTGGTGTCTAAACACTCCAAATTCAACCCGAACTCTTATAATTAGTCAAATGCATTGGATTGTTACATATTTTGACCCTAGAAAGAGTAACATTGCTGTTTACTGCTTCGAATCAACGTTTTCTCTCGGTTTTAGCCTGTTTTCTCTGTTTAAGCCTGTTTTGGGATAAAACGGGTTTAAGTGTTGTCTAAACACTCCAAATTCATCCCGAACTCTTACAGTTAAATGCATTGGATTGTCACACATTCTGACCCTAGAAACAGTAACAAAGCTGTTTACTGCTTCGCATCAATGTTTTCTCGGTTTTAGCCTGTTTCGGGACAAAATGGGTAAAAGTGGTGTCTAAACACTCCAAATTCAACCCGAACTCTTATAATTAGTCAAATGCATTGGATTGTTACATATTTTGACCCTAGAAAGAGTAACATTGCTGTTTACTGCTTCGAATCAACGTTTTCTCTCGGTTTTAGCCTGTTTTCTCTGTTTAAGCCTGTTTTGGGATAAAACGGGTTTAAGTGTTGTCTAAACACTCCAAATTCATCCCGAACTCTTACAATTAGTCAAATGCATTGGATTGTCACACATTCTGACCCTAGAAACAGTAACAAAGCTGTTTACTGCTTCGCATCAATGTTTTCTCGGTTTTAGCCTGTTTCGGGACAAAATGGGTAAAAGTGGTGTCTAAACACTCCAAATTCAACCCGAACTCTTATAATTAGTCAAATGCATTGGATTGTTACATATTTTGACCCTAGAAAGAGTAACATTGCTGTTTACTGCTTCGAATCAACGTTTTCTCTCGGTTTTAGCCTGTTTTCTCTGTTTAAGCCTGTTTTGGGATAAAACGGGTTTAAGTGTTGTCTAAACACTCCAAATTCATCCCGAACTCTTACAGTTAGTTAAATGCATTGGATTGTCACACATTCTGACCCTAGAAACAGTAACAAAGCTGTTTACTGCTTCGCATCAATGTTTTCTCGGTTTTAGCCTGTTTCGGGACAAAATGGGTAAAAGTGGTGTCTAAACACTCCAAATTCAACCCGAACTCTTATAATTAGTCAAATGCATTGGATTGTTACATATTTTGACCCTAGAAAGAGTAACATTGCTGTTTACTGCTTCGAATCAACGTTTTCTCTCGGTTTTAGCCTGTTTTCTCTGTTTAAGCCTGTTTTGGGATAAAACGGGTTTAAGTGTTGTCTAAACACTCCAAATTCATCCCGAACTCTTACAATTAGTTAAATGCATTGGATTGTCACACATTCTGACCCTAGAAACAGTAACAAAGCTGTTTACTGCTTCGCATCAATGTTTTCTCGGTTTTAGCCTGTTTCGGGACAAAATGGGTAAAAGTGGTGTCTAAACACTCCAAATTCAACCCGAACTCTTATAATTAGTCAAATGCATTGGATTGTTACATATTTTGACCCTAGAAAGAGTAACATTGCTGTTTACTGCTTCGAATCAACGTTTTCTCTCGGTTTTAGCCTGTTTTCTCTGTTTAAGCCTGTTTTGGGATAAAACGGGTTTAAGTGTTGTCTAAACACTCCAAATTCATCCCGAACTCTTACAGTTAGTTAAATGCATTGGATTGTCACACATTCTAACCCTAGAAACAGTAACAAAGCTGTTTACTGCTTCGCATCAATGTTTTCTCGGTTTTAGCCTGTTTCGGGACAAAATGGGTAAAAGTGGTGTCTAAACACTCCAAATTCAACCCGAACTCTTATAATTAGTCAAATGCATTGGATTGTTACATATTTTGACCCTAGAAAGAGTAACATTGCTGTTTACTGCTTCGAATCAACGTTTTCTCTCGTTTTAGCCTGTTTTCTCTGTTTAAGCCTGTTTTGGGATAAAACGGGTTTAAGTGTTGTCTAAACACTCCAAATTCATCCCGAACTCTTACAGTTAGTTAAATGCATTGGATTGTCACACATTCTGACCCTAGAAACAGTAACAAAGCTGTTTACTGCTTCGCATCAATGTTTTCTCGGTTTTAGCCTGTTTCGGGACAAAATGGGTAAAAGTGGTGTCTAAACACTCCAAATTCAACCCGAACTCTTATAATTAGTCAAATGCATTGGATTGTTACATATTTTGACCCTAGAAAGAGTAACATTGCTGTTTACTGCTTCGAATCAACGTTTTCTCTCGGTTTTAGCCTGTTTTCTCTGTTTAAGCCTGTTTTGGGATAAAACGGGTTTAAGTGTTGTCTAAACACTCCAAATTCATCCCGAACTCTTACAGTTAGTTAAATGCATTGGATTGTCACACATTCTGACCCTAGAAACAGTAACAAAGCTGTTTACTGCTTCGCATCAATGTTTTCTCGGTTTTAGCCTGTTTCGGGACAAAATGGGTAAAAGTGGTGTCTAAACACTCCAAATTCAACCCGAACTCTTATAATTAGTCAAATGCATTGGATTGTTACATATTTTGACCCTAGAAAGAGTAACATTGCTGTTTACTGCTTCGAATCAACGTTTTCTCTCGTTTTAGCCTGTTTTCTCTGTTTAAGCCTGTTTTGGGATAAAACGGGTTTAAGTGTTGTCTAAACACTCCAAATTCATCCCGAACTCTTACAGTTAGTTAAATGCATTGGATTGTCACACATTCTGACCCTAGAAACAGTAACAAAGCTGTTTACTGCTTCGCATCAATGTTTTCTCGGTTTTAGCCTGTTTCGGGACAAAATGGGTAAAAGTGGTGTCTAAACACTCCAAATTCAACCCGAACTCTTATAATTAGTCAAATGCATTGGATTGTTACATATTTTGACCCTAGAAAGAGTAACATTGCTGTTTACTGCTTCGAATCAACGTTTTCTCTCGTTTTAGCCTGTTTTCTCTGTTTAAGCCTGTTTTGGGATAAAACGGGTTTAAGTGTTGTCTAAACACTCCAAATTCATCCCGAACTCTTACAGTTAGTTAAATGCATTGGATTGTCACACATTCTGACCCTAGAAACAGTAACAAAGCTGTTTACTGCTTCGCATCAATGTTTTCTCGGTTTTAGCCTGTTTCGGGACAAAATGGGTAAAAGTGGTGTCTAAACACTCCAAATTCAACCCGAACTCTTATAATTAGTCAAATGCATTGGATTGTTACATATTTTGACCCTAGAAAGAGTAACATTGCTGTTTACTGCTTCGAATCAACGTTTTCTCTCGTTTTAGCCTGTTTTCTCGTTTAAGCCTGTTTTGGGATAAAACGGGTTTAAGTGTTGTCTAAACACTCCAAATTCATCCCGAACTCTTACAATTAGTCAAATGCATTGGATTGTCACACATTCTGACCCTAGAAACAGTAACAAAGCTGTTTACTGCTTCGCATCAATGTTTTCTCGGTTTTAGCCTGTTTCGGGACAAAATGGGTAAAAGTGGTGTCTAAACACTCCAAATTCAACCCGAACTCTTATAATTAGTCAAATGCATTGGATTGTTACATATTTTGACCCTAGAAAGAGTAACATTGCTGTTTACTGCTTCGAATCAACGTTTTCTCTCGGTTTTAGCCTGTTTTCTCTGTTTAAGCCTGTTTTGGGATAAAACGGGTTTAAGTGTTGTCTAAACACTCCAAATTCATCCCGAACTCTTACAATTAGTCAAATGCATTGGATTGTCACACATTCTGACCCTAGAAACAGTAACAAAGCTGTTTACTGCTTCGCATCAATGTTTTCTCGGTTTTAGCCTGTTTCGGGACAAAATGGGTAAAAGTGGTGTCTAAACACTCCAAATTCAACCCGAACTCTTATAATTAGTCAAATGCATTGGATTGTTACATATTTTGACCCTAGAAAGAGTAACATTGCTGTTTACTGCTTCGAATCAACGTTTTCTCTCGGTTTTAGCCTGTTTTCTCTGTTTAAGCCTGTTTTGGGATAAAACGGGTTTAAGTGTTGTCTAAACACTCCAAATTCATCCCGAACTCTTACAGTTAGTTAAATGCATTGGATTGTCACACATTCTGACCCTAGAAACAGTAACAAAGCTGTTTACTGCTTCGCATCAATGTTTTCTCGGTTTTAGCCTGTTTCGGGACAAAATGGGTAAAAGTGGTGTCTAAACACTCCAAATTCAACCCGAACTCTTATAATTAGTCAAATGCATTGGATTGTTACATATTTTGACCCTAGAAAGAGTAACATTGCTGTTTACTGCTTCGAATCAACGTTTTCTCTCGGTTTTAGCCTGTTTTCTCTGTTTAAGCCTGTTTTGGGATAAAACGGGTTTAAGTGTTGTCTAAACACTCCAAATTCATCCCGAACTCTTACAGTTAGTTAAATGCATTGGATTGTCACACATTCTGACCCTAGAAACAGTAACAAAGCTGTTTACTGCTTCGCATCAATGTTTTCTCGGTTTTAGCCTGTTTCGGGACAAAATGGGTAAAAGTGGTGTCTAAACACTCCAAATTCAACCCGAACTCTTATAATTAGTCAAATGCATTGGATTGTTACATATTTTGACCCTAGAAAGAGTAACATTGCTGTTTACTGCTTCGAATCAACGTTTTCTCTCGGTTTTAGCCTGTTTTCTCTGTTTAAGCCTGTTTTGGGATAAAACGGGTTTAAGTGTTGTCTAAACACTCCAAATTCATCCCGAACTCTTACAATTAGTCAAATGCATTGGATTGTCACACATTCTGACCCTAGAAACAGTAACAAAGCTGTTTACTGCTTCGCATCAATGTTTTCTCGGTTTTAGCCTGTTTCGGGACAAAATGGGTAAAAGTGGTGTCTAAACACTCCAAATTCAACCCGAACTCTTATAATTAGTCAAATGCATTGGATTGTTACATATTTTGACCCTAGAAAGAGTAACATTGCTGTTTACTGCTTCGAATCAACGTTTTCTCGGTTTTAGCCTGTTTTCTCTGTTTAAGCCTGTTTTGGGATAAAACGGGTTTAAGTGTTGTCTAAACACTCCAAATTCATCCCGAACTCTTACAGTTAGTTAAATGCATTGGATTGTCACACATTCTGACCCTAGAAACAGTAACAAAGCTGTTTACTGCTTCGCATCAATGTTTTCTCGGTTTTAGCCTGTTTCGGGACAAAATGGGTAAAAGTGGTGTCTAAACACTCCAAATTCAACCCGAACTCTTATAATTAGTCAAATGCATTGGATTGTTACATATTTTGACCCTAGAAAGAGTAACATTGCTGTTTACTGCTTCGAATCAACGTTTTCTCTCGGTTTTAGCCTGTTTTCTCTGTTTAAGCCTGTTTTGGGATAAAACGGGTTTAAGTGTTGTCTAAACACTCCAAATTCATCCCGAACTCTTACAGTTAGTTAAATGCATTGGATTGTCACACATTCTGACCCTAGAAACAGTAACAAAGCTGTTTACTGCTTCGCATCAATGTTTTCTCGGTTTTAGCCTGTTTCGGGACAAAATGGGTAAAAGTGGTGTCTAAACACTCCAAATTCAACCCGAACTCTTATAATTAGTCAAATGCATTGGATTGTTACATATTTTGACCCTAGAAAGAGTAACATTGCTGTTTACTGCTTCGAATCAACGTTTTCTCTCGGTTTTAGCCTGTTTTCTCTGTTTAAGCCTGTTTTGGGATAAAACGGGTTTAAGTGTTGTCTAAACACTCCAAATTCATCCCGAACTCTTACAGTTAGTTAAATGCATTGGATTGTCACACATTCTGACCCTAGAAACAGTAACAAAGCTGTTTACTGCTTCGCATCAATGTTTTCTCGGTTTTAGCCTGCGGGACAAAATGGGTAAAAGTGGTGTCTAAACACTCCAAATTCAACCCGAACTCTTATAATTAGTCAAATGCATTGGATTGTTACATATTTTGACCCTAGAAAGAGTAACATTGCTGTTTACTGCTTCGAATCAACGTTTTCTCTCGTTTTAGCCTGTTTTCTCTGTTTAAGCCTGTTTTGGGATAAAACGGGTTTAAGTGTTGTCTAAACACTCCAAATTCATCCCGAACTCTTACAGTTAGTTAAATGCATTGGATTGTCACACATTCTGACCCTAGAAACAGTAACAAAGCTGTTTACTGCTTCGCATCAATGTTTTCTCGGTTTTAGCCTGTTTCGGGACAAAATGGGTAAAAGTGGTGTCTAAACACTCCAAATTCAACCCGAACTCTTATAATTAGTCAAATGCATTGGATTGTTACATATTTTGACCCTAGAAAGAGTAACATTGCTGTTTACTGCTTCGAATCAACGTTTTCTCGGTTTTAGCCTGTTTTCTCTGTTTAAGCCTGTTTTGGGATAAACGGGTTTAAGTGTTGTCTAAACACTCCAAATTCATCCCGAACTCTTACAGTTAGTTAAATGCATTGGATTGTCACACATTCTGACCCTAGAAACAGTAACAAAGCTGTTTACTGCTTCGCATCAATGTTTTCTCGGTTTTAGCCTGTTTCGACAAAATGGGTAAAAGTGGTGTCTAAACACTCCAAATTCAACCCGAACTCTTATAATTAGTCAAATGCATTGGATTGTTACATATTTTGACCCTAGAAAGAGTAACATTGCTGTTTACTGCTTCGAATCAACGTTTTCTCTCGGTTTTAGCCTGTTTTCTCCGTTTAAGCCTGTTTTGGGATAAAACGGGTTTAAGTGTTGTCTAAACACTCCAAATTCATCCCGAACTCTTACAGTTAGTTAAATGCATTGGATTGTCACACATTCTGACCCTAGAAACAGTAACAAAGCTGTTTACTGCTTCGCATCAATGTTTTCTCGGTTTTAGCCTGTTTCGGGACAAAATGGGTAAAAGTGGTGTCTAAACACTCCAAATTCAACCCGAACTCTTATAATTAGTCAAATGCATTGGATTGTTACATATTTTGACCCTAGAAAGAGTAACATTGCTGTTTACTGCTTCGAATCAACGTTTTCTCTCGGTTTTAGCCTGTTTTCTCTGTTTAAGCCTGTTTTGGGATAAAACGGGTTTAAGTGTTGTCTAAACACTCCAAATTCATCCCGAACTCTTACAGTTAGTTAAATGCATTGGATTGTCACACATTCTGACCCTAGAAACAGTAACAAAGCTGTTTACTGCTTCGCATCAATGTTTTCTCGGTTTTAGCCTGTTTCGGGACAAAATGGGTAAAAGTGGTGTCTAAACACTCCAAATTCAACCCGAACTCTTATAATTAGTCAAATGCATTGGATTGTTACATATTTTGACCCTAGAAAGAGTAACATTGCTGTTTACTGCTTCGAATCAACGTTTTCTCTCGTTTTAGCCTGTTTTCTCTGTTTAAGCCTGTTTTGGGATAAAACGGGTTTAAGTGTTGTCTAAACACTCCAAATTCATCCCGAACTCTTACAGTTAGTTAAATGCATTGGATTGTCACACATTCTGACCCTAGAAACAGTAACAAAGCTGTTTACTGCTTCGCATCAATGTTTTCTCGGTTTTAGCCTGTTTCGGGACAAAATGGGTAAAAGTGGTGTCTAAACACTCCAAATTCAACCCGAACTCTTATAATTAGTCAAATGCATTGGATTGTTACATATTTTGACCCTAGAAAGAGTAACATTGCTGTTTACTGCTTCGAATCAACGTTTTCTCTCGGTTTTAGCCTGTTTTCTCTGTTTAAGCCTGTTTTGGGATAAAACGGGTTTAAGTGTTGTCTAAACACTCCAAATTCATCCCGAACTCTTACAGTTAGTTAAATGCATTGGATTGTCACACATTCTGACCCTAGAAACAGTAACAAAGCTGTTTACTGCTTCGCATCAATGTTTTCTCGGTTTTAGCCTGTTTCGGGACAAAATGGGTAAAAGTGGTGTCTAAACACTCCAAATTCAACCCGAACTCTTATAATTAGTCAAATGCATTGGATTGTTACATATTTTGACCCTAGAAAGAGTAACATTGCTGTTTACTGCTTCAATCAACGTTTTCTCTCGGTTTTAGCCTGTTTTCTCTGTTTAAGCCTGTTTTGGGATAAGACGGGTTTAAGTGTTGTCTAAACACTCCAAATTCATCCCGAACTCTTACAGTTAGTTAAATGCATTGGATTGTCACACATTCTGACCCTAGAAACAGTAACAAAGCTGTTTACTGCTTCGCATCAATGTTTTCTCGGTTTTAGCCTGTTTCGGGACAAAATGGGTAAAAGTGGTGTCTAAACACTCCAAATTCAACCCGAACTCTTATAATTAGTCAAATGCATTGGATTGTTACATATTTTGACCCTAGAAAGAGTAACATTGCTGTTTACTGCTTCAATCAACGTTTTCTCTCGTTTTAGCCTGTTTTCTCTGTTTAAGCCTGTTTTGGGATAAAACGGGTTTAAGTGTTGTCTAAACACTCCAAATTCATCCCGAACTCTTACAGTTAGTTAAATGCATTGGATTGTCACACATTCTGACCCTAGAAACAGTAACAAAGCTGTTTACTGCTTCGCATCAATGTTTTCTCGGTTTTAGCCTGTTTCGGGACAAAATGGGTAAAAGTGGTGTCTAAACACTCCAAATTCAACCCGAACTCTTATAATTAGTCAAATGCATTGGATTGTTACATATTTTGACCCTAGAAAGAGTAACATTGCTGTTTACTGCTTCGAATCAACGTTTTCTCTCGTTTTAGCCTGTTTTCTCTGTTTAAGCCTGTTTTGGGATAAAACGGGTTTAAGTGTTGTCTAAACACTCCAAATTCATCCCGAACTCTTACAGTTAGTTAAATGCATTGGATTGTCACACATTCTGACCCTAGAAACAGTAACAAAGCTGTTTACTGCTTCGCATCAATGTTTTCTCGGTTTTAGCCTTTTTCGGGACAAAATGGGTAAAAGTGGTGTCTAAACACTCCAAATTCAACCCGAACTCTTATAATTAGTCAAATGCATTGGATTGTTACATATTTTGACCCTAGAAAGAGTAACATTGCTGTTTACTGCTTCGAATCAACGTTTTCTCTGGTTTTAGCCTGTTTTCTCTGTTTAAGCCTGTTTTGGGATAAAACGGGTTTAAGTGTTGTCTAAACACTCCAAATTCATCCCGAACTCTTACAGTTAGTCAAATGCATTGGATTGTCACACATTCTGACCCTAGAAACAGTAACAAAGCTGTTTACTGCTTCGCATCAATGTTTTCTCGGTTTTAGCCTTTTTCGGGACAAAATGGGTAAAAGTGGTGTCTAAACACTCCAAATTCAACCCGAACTCTTATAATTAGTCAAATGCATTGGATTGTTACATATTTTGACCCTAGAAAGAGTAACATTGCTGTTTACTGCTTCGAATCAACGTTTTCTCTCGGTTTTAGCCTGTTTTCTCTGTTTAAGCCTGTTTTGGGATAAAACGGGTTTAAGTGTTGTCTAAACACTCCAAATTCATCCCGAACTCTTACAGTTAGTCAAATGCATTGGATTGTCACACATTCTGACCTCTAGAAACAGTAACAAAGCTGTTTACTGCTTCGCATCAATGTTTTCTCTCGTTTTAGCCTGTTTCGGGACAAAATGGGTAAAAGTGGTGTCTAAACACTCCAAATTCAACCCGAACTCTTATAATTAGTCAAATGCATTGGATTGTTACATATTCTGACCCTAGAAACAGTAACATTGCTGTTTACTGCTTCGAATCAATGTTTTCTCGGTTTTAGCCTGTTTTCTCGGTTTTAGCCTGTTTTGACAAAATGGGTAAAAGTGGTGTCTAAACACTCCAAATTCAACCCGAACTCTTATAATTAGTCAAATGCATTGGATTGTTACATATTTTGACCCTAGAAAGAGTAACATAGCTGTTTACTGCTTCAATCAATGTTTTCTCTCCGTTTTAGCCTGTTTTCTCTGTTTAAGCATGTTTTGGGATAAACGGGTTTAAGTGTTGTCTAAACACTCCAAATTCATCCCGAACTCTTACAATTAGTCAAATGCATTGGATTGTCACACATTCTGACCCTAGAAACAGTAACAAAGCTGTTTACTGCTTCGCATCAATGTTTTCTCGGTTTTAGCCTGTTTCGGGACAAAATGGGTAAAAGTGGTGTCTAAACACTCCAAATTCAACCCGAACTCTTATAATTAGTCAAATGCATTGGATTGTTACATATTTTGACCCTAGAAAGAGTAACATTGCTGTTTACTGCTTCGAATCAACGTTTTCTCTCGGTTTTAGCCTGTTTTCTCTGTTTAAGCATGTTTTGGGATAAAACGGGTTTAAGTGTTGTCTAAACACTCCAAATTCATCCCGAACTCTTACAATTAGTCAAATGCAATGGATTGTCACACATTCTGACTCTAGAAACAGTAACAAAGCTGTTTACTGCTTCGCATCAATGTTTTCTCGGTTTTAGCCTGTTTCGGGACAAAATGGGTAAAAGTGGTGTCTAAACACTCCAAATTCAACCCGAACTCTTATAATTAGTCAAATGCATTGGATTGTTACATATTTTGACCCTAGAAAGAGTAACATTGCTGTTTACAGCTTCGAATAAACGTTTTCTCTCGGTTTTAGCCTGTTTTCTCTGTTTAAGCCTGTTTTGGGATAAGACGGGTTTAAGTGTTGTCTAAACACTCCAAATTCATCCCGAACTCTTACAATTAGTCAAATGCAATGGATTCTCACACATTCTAACCCTAGAAACAGTAACAAAGCTGTTTACTGCTTCGCATCAATGTTTTCTCGGTTTTAGCCTGTTTCGGGACAAAATGGGTAAAAGTGGTGTCTAAACACTCCAAATTCAACCCGAACTCTTATAATTAGTCAAATGCATTGGATTGTTACATATTTTGACCCTAGAAAGAGTAAAATAGCTGTTTACTGCTTCGAATCAACGTTTTCTCCCGGTTTTAGCCTGTTTTCTCTGTTTAAGCCTGTTTTGGGATAAGACGGGTTTAAGTGTTGTCTAAACACTCCAAATTCATCCCGAACTCTTACAGTTAGTTAAATGCATTGGATTGTCACACATTCTAACCCTAGAAACAGTAACAATGCTGTTTACTGCTTCGCATCAATGTTTTCTGGTTTTAGCCTGTTTCGGGACAAAATGGGTAAAAGTGGTGTCTAAACACTCCAAATTCAACCCGAACTCTTATAATTAGTCAAATGCATTGGATTGTTACATATTTTGACCCTAGAAAGAGTAACATTGCTGTTTACTGCTTTCAATCAATGTTTTCTCTCCGTTTTAGCCTGTTTTCTCCGTTTAAGCCTGTTTTGGGATAAAACGGGTTTAAGTGTGTTTCTAAACACTCCAAATTCATCCCGAACTCTTATAATTAGTCAAATGCATTGGATTACATATTTTGACCCTAGAAAGAGTAACATAGCTGTTTACTGCTTCAATCAATGTTTTCTCCGTTTTAGCCTGTTTTCCGTTTAAGCCTGTTTTGGGATAAAACGGGTTTAAGTGTTGTCTAAACACTCCAAATTCATCCCGAACTCTTACAATTAGTCAAATGCAATGGATTGTCACACATTCTGACCCTAGAAACAGTAACAAAGCTGTTTACTGCTTCGCATCAATGTTTTCTCGGTTTTAGCCTGTTTCGGGACAAAATGGGTAAAAGTGGTGTCTAAACACTCCAAATTCAACCCGAACTCTTATAATTAGTCAAATGCATTGGATTGTTACATATTTTGACCCTAGAAAGAGTAACATTGCTGTTTACTGCTTCGAATCAACGTTTTCTCTCGGTTTTAGCCTGTTTTCTCTGTTTAAGCCTGTTTTGGGATAAACGGGTTTAAGTGTTGTCTAAACACTCCAAATTCATCCCGAACTCTTACAATTAGTCAAATGCATTGGATTGTCACACATTCTGACCCTAGAAACAGTAACAAAGCTGTTTACTGCTTCGCATCAATGTTTTCTCGGTTTTAGCCTGTTTCGGGACAAAATGGGTAAAAGTGGTGTCTAAACACTCCAAATTCAACCCGAACTCTTATAATTAGTCAAATGCATTGGATTGTTACATATTTTGACCCTAGAAAGAGTAACATTGCTGTTTACTGCTTCGAATCAACGTTTTCTCTCGTTTTAGCCTGTTTTCTCTGTTTAAGCCTGTTTTGGGATAAAACGGGTTTAAGTGTTGTCTAAACACTCCAAATTCATCCCGAACTCTTACAATTAGTCAAATGCAATGGATTGTCACACATTCTGACCCTAGAAACAGTAACAAAGCTGTTTACTGCTTCGCATCAATGTTTTCTCGGTTTTAGCCTGTTTCGGGACAAAATGGGTAAAAGTGGTGTCTAAACACTCCAAATTCAACCCGAACTCTTATAATTAGTCAAATGCATTGGATTGTTACATATTTTGACCCTAGAAAGAGTAACATTGCTGTTTACTGCTTCAATCAACGTTTTCTCCGTTTTAGCCTGTTTTCTGTTAAGCCTGTTTTGGGATAAAACGGGTTTAAGTGTTGTCTAAACACTCCAAATTCATCCCGAACTCTTACAGTTAGTCAAATGCATTGATTGTCACACATTCTAACCCTAGAAACAGTAACAAAGCTGTTTACTGCTTCGCATCAATGTTTTCTGTTTTAGCCTGTTTCGACAAAATGGGTAAAAGTGGTGTCTAAACACTCCAAATTCAACCCGAACTCTTATAATTAGTCAAATGCATTGGATTGTTACATATTTTGACCCTAGAAAGAGTAACATTGCTGTTTACTGCTTCGAATAAACGTTTTCTCTCGGTTTTAGCCTGTTTTCTCTGTTTAAGCCTGTTTTGGGATAAGACGGGTTTAAGTGTTGTCTAAACACTCCAAATTCATCCCGAACTCTTACAGTTAGTTAAATGCATTGGATTGTCACACATTCTAACCCTAGAAACAGTAACAATGCTGTTTACTGCTTCGCATCAATGTTTTCTTGGTTTTAGCTTTTTTCGGGACAAAATGGGTAAAAGTGGTGTCTAAACACTCCAAATTCAACCCGAACTCTTATAATTAGTCAAATGCATTGGATTGTTACATATTTTGACCCTAGAAAGAGTAACATTGCTGTTTACTGCTTCGAATCAACGTTTTCTCGGTTTTAGCCTGTTTTCTCTGTTTAAGCCTGTTTTGGGATAAAACGGGTTTAAGTGTTGTCTAAACACTCCAAATTCATCCCGAACTCTTACAATTAGTCAAATGCAATGGATTGTCACACATTCTAACTCTAGAAACAGTAACAAAGCTGTTTACTGCTTCGCATCAATGTTTTCTCGGTTTTAGCCTGTTTCGGGACAAAATGGGTAAAAGTGGTGTCTAAACACTCCAAATTCAACCCGAACTCTTATAATTAGTCAAATGCATTGGATTGTTACATATTTTGACCCTAGAAAGAGTAACATTGCTGTTTACTGCTTCAATCAACGTTTTCCTCGTTTTAGCCTGTTTTCTGCTTTAAGCCTGTTTGGGATAAATGGGTTTAAGTGTTGTCTAAACACTCCAAATTCATCCCGAACTCTTACAATTAGTCAAATGCATTGATTGTTACACATTCTGACCCTAGAAACAGTAACAAAGCTGTTTACTGCTTCGCATAAAGTTCTGTTTAGCCTGTTTTCTCTTTTAGCCTGTTTGGGACAAAATGGGTAAAAGTTGTCTAAACACTCCAAATTCAACCCGAACTCTTATAATTAGTCAAATGCATTGATTGTTACACATTCTAACCCTAGAAACAGTAACAATGCTGTTTACTGCTTCGCATCAATGTTTTCTGCTTAGCCTGTTTTCGGGACAAAATGGGTAAAAGTGGTGTCTAAACACTCCAAATTCAACCCGAACTCTTATAATTAGTCAAATGCATTGGATTGTTACATATTTGACTCCTAGAAAGAGTAACATAGCTGTTTACTGCTTCAATCAATGTTTTCTCGGTTTTAGCCTGTTTTCTCGTTGTTTAAGCCTGTTTTGGGATAAACTGGGTTAAGGTGTCTAAACACTCCAAATTCATCCCGAACTCTTACAGTTAGTTAAATGCATTGGATTGTCACACATTCTAACCCTAGAAACAGTAACAATGCTGTTTACTGC
>JALDXE010000124.1:0-65366 GCA_023864065.1 Camelina neglecta
AAATTGGATTGTCACACATTCTGACTCTAGAAACAGTAACAAAGCTGTTTACTGCTTCGCATCAATGTTTTCTCGGTTTTAGCCTTTTTCGGGACAAAATGGGTAAAAGTGGTGTCTAAACACTCCAAATTCAACCCGAACTCTTATAATTAGTCAAATGCATTGGATTGTTACATATTTTGACCCTAGAAAGAGTAACATTGCTGTTTACTGCTTCGAATAAACGTTTTCCTCGGTTTTAGCCTGTTTTCTGTTTAAGCCTGTTTTGGGATAAAACGGGTTTAAGTGTTGTCTAAACACTCCAAATTCATCCCGAACTCTTACAGTTAGTTAAATGCATTGGATTGTCACACATTCTAACCCTAGAAACAGTAACAATGCTGTTTACTGCTTCGCATCAATGTTTTCTTGGTTTTAGCCTTTTTCGGGACAAAATGGGTAAAAGTGGTGTCTAAACACTCCAAATTCAACCCGAACTCTTATAATTAGTCAAATGCATTGGATTGTTACATATTTTGACACTAGAAGAGTAACATAGCTGTTTACTGCTTCGAATCAACGTTTTCTCTCAGTTTTAGCCTGTTTTCTGTTTAAGCCTGTTTTGGGATAAAACGGGTTTAAGTGTTGTCTAAACACTCCAAATTCATCCCGAACTCTTACAATTAGTCAAATGCATGGATTGTCACACATTCTGACTCTAGAAACAGTAACAAAGCTGTTTACTGCTTCGCATCAATGTTTTCTCGGTTTTAGCCTGTTTCGGGACAAAATGGGTAAAAGTGGTGTCTAAACACTCCAAATTCAACCCGAACTCTTATAATTAGTCAAATGCATTGATTGTTACATATTTTGACCCTAGAAAGAGTAACATTGCTGTTTACTGCTTCAATCAACGTTTTCTCCGTTTTAGCCTGTTTTCTCTGTTTAAGCCTGTTTTGGGATAAAACGGGTTTAAGTGTTGTCTAAACACTCCAAATTCATCCCGAACTCTTACAATTAGTCAAATGCAATGGATTGTCACACATTCTGACTCTAGAAACAGTAACAAAGCTGTTTACTGCTTCGCATCAATGTTTTCTCGGTTTTAGCCTGTTTCGGGACAAAATGGGTAAAAGTGGTGTCTAAACACTCCAAATTCAACCCGAACTCTTATAATTAGTCAAATGCATTGGATTGTTACATATTTTGACCCTAGAAAGAGTAACATAGCTGTTTACTGCTTCAATCAACGTTTTCTCCGTTTTAGCCTGTTTTCTCTGTTTAAGCCTGTTTTGGGATAAAACGGGTTTAAGTGTTGTCTAAACACTCCAAATTCATCCCGAACTCTTACAATTAGTCAAATGCATTGATTGTCACACATTCTGACCCTAGAAACAGTAACAAAGCTGTTTACTGCTTCGCATCAATGTTTTCTCGGTTTTAGCCTGTTTCGGACAAAATGGGTAAAAGTGGTGTCTAAACACTCCAAATTCAACCCGAACTCTTATAATTAGTCAAATGCATTGGATTGTTACATATTTTGACCCTAGAAAGAGTAACATTGCTGTTTACTGCTTCAATCAACGTTTTCTCTCGGTTTTAGCCTGTTTTCTCGTTTAAGCCTGTTTTGGGATAAAACGGGTTTAAGTGTTGTCTAAACACTCCAAATTCATCCCGAACTCTTACAATTAGTCAAATGCATTGGATTGTCACACATTCTGACCCTAGAAACAGTAACAAAGCTGTTTACTGCTTCGCATCAATGTTTTCTCGGTTTTAGCCTTTTTCGGGACAAAATGGGTAAAAGTGGTGTCTAAACACTCCAAATTCAACCCGAACTCTTATAATTAGTCAAATGCATTGGATTGTTACATATTTTGACCCTAGAAAGAGTAACATTGCTGTTTACTGCTTCGAATCAATGTTTTTCTCGGTTTTAGCCTGTTTTCTCTGTTTAAGCCTGTTTTGGGATAAAACGGGTTTAAGTGTTGTCTAAACACTCCAAATTCATCCCGAACTCTTACAGAATTAGTCAAATGCATTGGATTGTCACACATTCTGACCCTAGAAACAGTAACAAAGCTGTTTACTGCTTCGCATCAATGTTTTCTCGGTTTTAGCCTGTTTCGGGACAAAATGGGTAAAAGTGTCTAAACACTCCAAATTCAACCCGAACTCTTATAATTAGTCAAATGCATTGATTGTTACATATTTTGACCCTAGAAAGAGTAACATTGCTGTTTACTGCTTCGAATCAATGTTTTCTCTCCGTTTTAGCCTGTTTTCTCTGTTTAAGCCTGTTTTGGGATAAAACGGGTTTAAGTGTTGTCTAAACACTCCAAATTCATCCCGAACTCTTACAGTTAGTCAAATGCAATGGATTGTCACACATTCTGATCAACAGTAACAAAGCTTTTACTGCTTCGCATCAATGTTTTCTGGTTTTAGCCTGTTTCGGGACAAAATGGGTAAAAGTGGTGTCTAAACACTCCAAATTCAACCCGAACTCTTATAATTAGTCAAATGCATTGGATTGTTACATATTTTGACCCTAGAAAGAGTAACATGCTGTTTACTGCTTCGAATCAACGTTTTCTCTCCGGTTTTAGCCTGTTTTCTCTGTTTAAGCCTGTTTTGGGATAAAACGGGTTTAAGTGTTGTCTAAACACTCCAAATTCATCCCGAACTCTTACAGTTAGTCAAATGCATTGGATTGTCACACATTCTGACCCTAGAAACAGTAACAAAGCTGTTTACTGCTTCGCATCAATGTTTTCTGTTTTAGCCTGTTTCGGGACAAAATGGGTAAAAGTGGTGTCTAAACACTCCAAATTCAACCCGAACTCTTATAATTAGTCAAATGCATTGGATTGTTACATATTTTGACCCTAGAAAGAGTAACATAGCTGTTTACTGCTTCGAATCAACGTTTTCTCTCGGTTTTAGCCTTTTCTGTTTAAGCCTGTTTTGGGATAAAACGGGTTTAAGTGTTGTCTAAACACTCCAAATTCATCCCGAACTCTTACAATTAGTCAAATGCAATGGATTGTCACACATTCTGACCCTAGAAACAGTAACAAAGCTGTTTACTGCTTCGCATCAATGTTTTCTCGGTTTTAGCCTGTTTCGGGACAAAATGGGTAAAAGTGGTGTCTAAACACTCCAAATTCAACCCGAACTCTTATAATTAGTCAAATGCATTGGATTGTTACATATTTTGACCCTAGAAAGAGTAATGCTGTTTACTGCTTCGAATCAACGTTTTCTCTCGGTTTTAGCCTGTTTTCTCTGTTTAAGCCTGTTTTGGGATAAAACGGGTTTAAGTGTTGTCTAAACACTCCAAATTCATCCCGAACTCTTACAATTAGTTAAATGCATTGGATTGTCACACATTCTGACCCTAGAAACAGTAACAAAGCTGTTTACTGCTTCGCATCAATGTTTTCTCGGTTTTAGCCTGTTTCGGGACAAAATGGGTAAAAGTGGTGTCTAAACACTCCAAATTCAACCCGAACTCTTATAATTAGTCAAATGCATTGGATTGTTACATATTTTGACCCTAGAAAGAGTAACATTGCTGTTTACTGCTTCGAATAAACGTTTTCTCTCGGTTTTAGCCTGTTTTCTCTGTTTAAGCCTGTTTTGGGATAAGACGGGTTTAAGTGTTGTCTAAACACTCCAAATTCATCCCGAACTCTTACAGTTAGTTAAATGCATTGGATTGTCACACATTCTGACCCTAGAAACAGTAACAAAGCTGTTTACTGCTTCGCATCAATGTTTTCTCGGTTTTAGCCTGTTTCGGGACAAAATGGGTAAAAGTGGTGTCTAAACACTCCAAATTCAACCCGAACTCTTATAATTAGTCAAATGCATTGGATTGTTACATATTTTGACCCTAGAAAGAGTAACATTGCTGTTTACACTGCTTCGAATCAACGTTTCTCTGTTTTAGCCTGTTTTCTGTTTAAGCCTGTTTTGGGATAAAACGGGTTTAAGTGTTGTCTAAACACTCCAAATTCATCCCGAACTCTTACAATTAGTCAAATGCATGGATTGTCACACATTCTGACCCTAGAAACAGTAACAAAGCTGTTTACTGCTTCGCATCAATGTTTTCTCGGTTTTAGCCTTTTTCGGGACAAAATGGGTAAAAGTGGTGTCTAAACACTCCAAATTCAACCCGAACTCTTATAATTAGTCAAATGCATTGGATTGTTACATATTTTGACCCTAGAAAGAGTAACATTGCTGTTTACTGCTTCGAATCAACGTTTTCTCGGTTTTAGCCTGTTTTTTCTGTTTAAGCCTGTTTTGGGATAAACGGGTTTAAGTGTTGTCTAAACACTCCAAATTCATCCCGAACTCTTACAATTAGTCAAATGCAATGGATTGTCACACATTCTGACCCTAGAAACAGTAACAAAGCTGTTTACTGCTTCGCATCAATGTTTTCTCGGTTTTAGCCTTTTTCGGGACAAAATGGGTAAAAGTGGTGTCTAAACACTCCAAATTCAACCCGAACTCTTATAATTAGTCAAATGCATTGGATTGTTACATATTTTGACCCTAGAAAGAGTAACATAGCTGTTTACTGCTTCAATCAACGTTTTCTCCGGTTTTAGCCTGTTTTCTCTGTTTAAGCATGTTTTGGGATAAACGGGTTTAAGTGTTGTCTAAACACTCCAAATTCATCCCGAACTCTTACAATTAGTCAAATGCAATGGATTGTCACACATTCTGACTCTAGAAACAGTAACAAAGCTGTTTACTGCTTCGCATCAATGTTTTCTCGGTTTTAGCCTGTTTCGGGACAAAATGGGTAAAAGTGGTGTCTAAACACTCCAAATTCAACCCGAACTCTTATAATTAGTCAAATGCATTGGATTGTTACATATTTTGACCCTAGAAAGAGTAACATTGCTGTTTACTGCTTCGAATCAACGTTTTCTCTCGGTTTTAGCCTGTTTTCTCTGTTTAAGCCTGTTTTGGGATAAAACGGGTTTAAGTGTTGTCTAAACACTCCAAATTCATCCCGAACTCTTACAGTTAGTTAAATGCATTGGATTGTCACACATTCTGACCCTAGAAACAGTAACAAAGCTGTTTACTGCTTCGCATCAATGTTTTCTCGGTTTTAGCCTCTTTTAGGACCAAATGGGTAAAAGTGGTGTCTAAACACTCCAAATTCAACCCGAACTCTTACAATTAGTCAAATGCAATGGATTGTCACACATTCTGACTCTAGAAACAGTAACAAAGCTGTTTACTGCTTCGCATCAATGTTTTCTCGGTTTTAGCCTGTTTCGGGACAAAATGGGTAAAAGTGGTGTCTAAACACTCCAAATTCAACCCGAACTCTTATAATTAGTCAAATGCATTGGATTGTTACATATTTTGACCCTAGAAAGAGTAACATAGCTGTTTACTGCTTCAATCAATGTTTTCTCCGTTTTAGCCTGTTTTCTCTGTTTAAGCCTGTTTGGGATAAAACGGGTTTAAGTGTTGTCTAAACACTCCAAATTCATCCCGAACTCTTATTAGTCAAATGCATTGGATTGTCACACATTCTGACCCTAGAAACAGTAACAAAGCTGTTTACTGCTTCGCATCAATGTTTTCTCGGTTTTAGCCTGTTTCGGGACAAAATGGGTAAAAGTGGTGTCTAAACACTCCAAATTCAACCCGAACTCTTATAATTAGTCAAATGCATTGGATTGTTACATATTTTGACCCTAGAAAGAGTAACATTGCTGTTTACTGCTTCGAATCAACGTTTTCTCTCGGTTTTAGCCTGTTTTCTCTGTTTAAGCCTGTTTTGGGATAAAACGGGTTTAAGTGTTGTCTAAACACTCCAAATTCATCCCGAACTCTTACAGTTAGTTAAATGGATTGTCACACATTCTGACCCTAGAAACAGTAACAAAGCTGTTTACTGCTTCGCATCAATGTTTTCTCGGTTTTAGCCTTTTTCGGGACAAAATGGGTAAAAGTGGTGTCTAAACACTCCAAATTCAACCCGAACTCTTATAATTAGTCAAATGCATTGATTGTTACATATTTTGACCCTAGAAAGAGTAACATTGCTGTTTACTGCTTCGAATCAACGTTTTCTCTCGTTTTAGCCTGTTTTCTTTAAGCCTGTTTTGGGATAAAACGGGTAAGTGTTGTCTAAACACTCCAAATTCATCCCGAACTCTTACAGTTAGTTAAATGCAATGGATTGTCACACATTCTGACTCTAGAAACAGTAACAAAGCTGTTTACTGCTTCGCATCAATGTTTTCTCGGTTTTAGCCTGTTTCGGGACAAAATGGGTAAAAGTGGTGTCTAAACACTCCAAATTCAACCCGAACTCTTATAATTAGTCAAATGCATTGATTGTTACATATTTTGACCCTAGAAAGAGTAACATTGCTGTTTACTGCTTCGAATCAACGTTTTCTCCGTTTTAGCCTGTTTTCTCTGTTTAAGCCTGTTTTGGGATAAAACGGGTTTAAGTGTTGTCTAAACACTCCAAATTCATCCCGAACTCTTACAATTAGTCAAATGCAATGGATTGTCACACATTCTGACTCTAGAAACAGTAACAAAGCTGTTTACTGCTTCGCATCAATGTTTTCTCGGTTTTAGCCTTTTCGGGACAAAATGGGTAAAAGTGGTGTTAAACACTCAAATTCAACCCGAACTCTTATAATTAGTCAAATGCATTGGATTGTTACATATTTTGACCCTAGAAAGAGTAACATTGCTGTTTACTGCTTTCAATCAACGTTTTCTCTCGGTTTTAGCCTGTTTTCTCTGTTTAAGCCTGTTTTGGGATAAAACGGGTTTAAGTGTTGTCTAAACACTCCAAATTCATCCCGAACTCTTACAATTAGTCAAATGCAATGGATTGTCACACATTCTGACCCTAGAAACAGTAACAAAGCTGTTTACTGCTTCGCATCAATGTTTTCTCGGTTTTAGCCTGTTTCGGGACAAAATGGGTAAAAGTGGTGTCTAAACACTCCAAATTCAACCCGAACTCTTATAATTAGTCAAATGCATTGGATTGTTACATATTTTGACCCTAGAAAGAGTAACATTGCTGTTTACTGCTTCGAATCAACGTTTTCTCTCGGTTTTAGCCTGTTTTCTCTGTTTAAGCCTGTTTTGGGATAAGACGGGTTTAAGTGTTGTCTAAACACTCCAAATTCATCCCGAACTCTTACAGTTAGTTAAATGCATTGGATTGTCACACATTCTGACCCTAGAAACAGTAACAAAGCTGTTTACTGCTTCGCATCAATGTTTTCTCGGTTTTAGCCTGTTTCGGGACAAAATGGGTAAAAGTGGTGTCTAAACACTCCAAATTCAACCCGAACTCTTATAATTAGTCAAATGCATTGGATTGTTACATATTTTGACCCTAGAAAGAGTAACATTGCTGTTTACAGCTTCGAATCAACGTTTTCTCTCGGTTTTAGCCTGTTTTCTCTGTTTAAGCCTGTTTTGGGATAAAACGGGTTTAAGTGTTGTCTAAACACTCCAAATTCATCCCGAACTCTTACAATTAGTCAAATGCATTGGATTGTCACACATTCTGACCCTAGAAACAGTAACAAAGCTGTTTACTGCTTCGCATCAATGTTTTCTCGGTTTTAGCCTTTTTCGGGACAAAATGGGTAAAAGTGGTGTCTAAACACTCCAAATTCAACCCGAACTCTTATAATTAGTCAAATGCATTGGATTGTTACATATTTTGACCCTAGAAAGAGTAAAATAGCTGTTTACTGCTTCGAATCAACGTTTTCTCCCGGTTTTAGCCTGTTTTTTCTGTTTAAGCCTGTTTTGGGATAAAACGGGTGTAAGTGTTGTCTAAACACTCCAAATTCATCCCGAACTCTTACAATTAGTCAAATGCAATGGATTGTCACACATTCTGACTCTATCAACAGTAACAAAGCTGTTTACTGCTTCGCATCAATGTTTTCTCGGTTTTAGCCTGTTTCGGGACAAAATGGGTAAAAGTGGTGTCTAAACACTCCAAATTCAACCCGAACTCTTATAATTAGTCAAATGCATTGGATTGTTACATATTTTGACCCTAGAAAGAGTAACATTGCTGTTTACTGCTTTGAATCAATGTTTTCTCTCGGTTTTAGCCTGTTTTCTCTGTTTAAGCCTGTTTTGGGATAAAACGGGTTTAAGTGTTGTCTAAACACTCCAAATTCATCCCGAACTCTTACAATTAGTCAAATGCAATGGATTGTCACACATTCTGACTCTAGAAACAGTAACAAAGCTGTTTACTGCTTCGCATCAATGTTTTCTCGGTTTTAGCCTGTTTCGGGACAAAATGGGTAAAAGTGGTGTCTAAACACTCCAAATTCAACCCGAACTCTTATAATTAGTCAAATGCATTGGATTGTTACATATTTTGACCCTAGAAAGAGTAACATTGCTGTTTACTGCTTCGAATCAACGTTTTCTCTCGGTTTTAGCCTGTTTTCTCTGTTTAAGCCTGTTTTGGGATAAAACGGGTTTAAGTGTTGTCTAAACACTCCAAATTCATCCCGAACTCTTACAATTAGTCAAATGCAATGGATTGTCACACATTCTGACCCTAGAAACAGTAACAAAGCTGTTTACTGCTTCGCATCAATGTTTTCTGGTTTTAGCCTTTTTCGGGACAAAATGGGTAAAAGTGGTGTCTAAACACTCCAAATTCAACCCGAACTCTTATAATTAGTCAAATGCATTGGATTGTTACATATTTTGACCCTAGAAAGAGTAACATTGCTGTTTACTGCTTCAATCAACGTTTTCTCTCGGTTTTAGCCTGTTTTCTCTGTTTAAGCCTGTTTTGGGATAAAACGGGTTTAAGTGTTGTCTAAACACTCCAAATTCATCCCGAACTCTTACAATTAGTCAAATGCAATGGATTGTCACACATTCTGACCCTAGAAACAGTAACAAAGCTGTTTACTGCTTCGCATCAATGTTTTCTCGGTTTTAGCCTGTTTCGGGACAAAATGGGTAAAAGTGGTGTCTAAACACTCCAAATTCAACCCGAACTCTTATAATTAGTCAAATGCATTGGATTGTTACATATTTTGACCCTAGAAAGAGTAACATTGCTGTTTACTGCTTCGAATCAACGTTTTCTCTCGGTTTTAGCCTGTTTTCTCTGTTTAAGCCTGTTTTGGGATAAAACGGGTTTAAGTGTTGTCTAAACACTCCAAATTCATCCCGAACTCTTACAATTAGTCAAATGCATTGGATTGTCACACATTCTGAACCTAGAAACAGTAACAATGCTGTTTACTGCTTCGCATCAATGTTTTCTCGGTTTTAGCCTTTTTCGACAAAATGGGTAAAAGTGGTGTCTAAACACTCCAAATTCAACCCGAACTCTTATAATTAGTCAAATGCAATGGATTGTCACACATTCTGACTCTAGAAACAGTAACAAAGCTGTTTACTGCTTCGCATCAATGTTTTCTCGGTTTTAGCCTGTTTCGGACAAAATGGGTAAAAGTGGTGTCTAAACACTCCAAATTCAACCCGAACTCTTATAATTAGTCAAATGCATTGGATTGTTACATATTTTGACCCTAGAAAGAGTAACATTGCTGTTTACTGCTTCAATCAACGTTTTCTCTCGGTTTTAGCCTGTTTTCTCTGTTTAAGCCTGTTTTGGGATAAACGGGTTTAAGTGTTGTCTAAACACTCCAAATTCATCCCGAACTCTTACAATTAGTCAAATGCATTGGATTGTCACACATTCTGACCCTAGAAACAGTAACAAAGCTGTTTACTGCTTCGCATCAATGTTTTCTCGGTTTTAGCCTGTTTCGGGACAAAATGGGTAAAAGTGGTGTCTAAACACTCCAAATTCAACCCGAACTCTTATAATTAGTCAAATGCATTGGATTGTTACATATTTTGACCCTAGAAAGAGTAACATGCTGTTTACTGCTTCGAATCAACGTTTTCTCTCGGTTTTAGCCTGTTTTCTCTGTTTAAGCCTGTTTTGGGATAAAACGGGTTTAAGTGTTGTCTAAACACTCCAAATTCATCCCGAACTCTTACAGTTAGTCAAATGCATTGGATTGTCACACATTCTGACCCTAGAAACAGTAACAAAGCTGTTTACTGCTTCGCATCAATGTTTTCTCGGTTTTAGCCTTTTTCGGGACAAAATGGGTAAAAGTGGTGTCTAAACACTCCAAATTCAACCCGAACTCTTATAATTAGTCAAATGCATTGATTGTTACATATTTTGACCCTAGAAAGAGTAACATAGCTGTTTACTGCTTCGAATCAACGTTTTCTCTCGGTTTTAGCCTGTTTTCTCTGTTTAAGCATGTTTTGGGATAAAACGGGTTTAAGTGTTGTCTAAACACTCCAAATTCATCCCGAACTCTTACAATTAGTCAAATGCAATGGATTGTCACACATTCTGACTCTAGAAACAGTAACAAAGCTGTTTACTGCTTCGCATCAATGTTTTCTCGGTTTTAGCCTGTTTCGGGACAAAATGGGTAAAAGTGGTGTCTAAACACTCCAAATTCAACCCGAACTCTTATAATTAGTCAAATGCATTGGATTGTTACATATTTTGACCCTAGAAAGAGTAACATAGCTGTTTACTGCTTCAATCAATGTTTTCTCTCCGTTTTAGCCTGTTTTCTCTGTTTAAGCCTGTTTTGGGATAAAACGGGTTTAAGTGTTGTCTAAACACTCCAAATTCATCCCGAACTCTTACAATTAGTCAAATGCAATGGATTGTCACACATTCTGACTCTAGAAACAGTAACAAAGCTGTTTACTGCTTCGCATCAATGTTTTCTCGGTTTTAGCCTGTTTCGGGACAAAATGGGTAAAAGTGGTGTCTAAACACTCCAAATTCAACCCGAACTCTTATAATTAGTCAAATGCATTGGATTGTTACATATTTTGACCCTAGAAAGAGTAACATAGCTGTTTACTGCTTCGAATCAACGTTTTCTCTCGGTTTTAGCCTGTTTTCTCTGTTTAAGCCTGTTTTGGGATAAAACGGGTTTAAGTGTTGTCTAAACACTCCAAATTCATCCCGAACTCTTACAATTAGTCAAATGCAATGGATTGTCACACATTCTGACTCTAGAAACAGTAACAAAGCTGTTTACTGCTTCGCATCAATGTTTTCTCGGTTTTAGCCTGTTTCGGGACAAAATGGGTAAAAGTGGTGTCTAAACACTCCAAATTCAACCCGAACTCTTATAATTAGTCAAATGCATTGGATTGTTACATATTTTGACCCTAGAAAGAGTAACATAGCTGTTTACTGCTTTCAATCAACGTTTTCTCTCCGTTTTAGCCTGTTTTCTCTGTTTAAGCCTGTTTTGGGATAAAACGGGTTTAAGTGTTGTCTAAACACTCCAAATTCATCCCGAACTCTTACAATTAGTCAAATGCAATGGATTGTCACACATTCTGACTCTAGAAACAGTAACAAAGCTGTTTACTGCTTCGCATCAATGTTTTCTCGGTTTTAGCCTGTTTCGGGACAAAATGGGTAAAAGTGGTGTCTAAACACTCCAAATTCAACCCGAACTCTTATAATTAGTCAAATGCATTGGATTGTTACATATTTTGACACTAGAAAGAGTAACATAGCTGTTTACTGCTTCGAATCAACGTTTTCTCTCGGTTTTAGCCTGTTTTCTCTGTTTAAGCCTGTTTTGGGATAAAACGGGTTTAAGTGTTGTCTAAACACTCCAAATTCATCCCGAACTCTTACAATTAGTTAAATGCAATGGATTGTCACACATTCTGACTCTAGAAACAGTAACAAAGCTGTTTACTGCTTCGCATCAATGTTTTCTCGGTTTTAGCCTATTTCGGGACAAAATGGGTAAAAGTGGTGTCTAAACACTCCAAATTCAACCCGAACTCTTATAATTAGTCAAATGCATTGGATTGTTACATATTTTGACACTAGAAAGAGTAACATAGCTGTTTACTGCTTCGAATCAACGTTTTCTCTCGGTTTTAGCCTGTTTTCTCTGTTTAAGCCTGTTTTGGGATAAAACGGGTTTAAGTGTTGTCTAAACACTCCAAATTCATCCCGAACTCTTACAATTAGTCAAATGCAATGGATTGTCACACATTCTGACCCTAGAAACAGTAACAAAGCTGTTTACTGCTTCGAATCAATGTTTTCTCGGTTTTAGCCTGTTTCGGGACAAAATGGGTAAAAGTGGTGTCTAAACACTCCAAATTCAACCCGAACTCTTATAATTAGTCAAATGCATTGGATTGTTACATATTTTGACCCTAGAAAGAGTAACATAGCTGTTTACTGCTTTCAATCAATGTTTTCTCTCCGTTTTAGCCTGTTTTCTCTGTTTAAGCCTGTTTTGGGATAAAACGGGTTTAAGTGTTGTCTAAACACTCCAAATTCATCCCGAACTCTTACAATTAGTCAAATGCATTGGATTGTCACACATTCTGACCCTAGAAACAGTAACAAAGCTGTTTACTGCTTCGCATCAATGTTTTCTCGGTTTTAGCCTTTTCGGGACAAAATGGGTAAAAGTGGTGTCTAAACACTCCAAATTCAACCCGAACTCTTATAATTAGTCAAATGCATTGGATTGTTACATATTTTGACCCTAGAAAGAGTAACATTGCTGTTTACTGCTTCGAATAAACGTTTTCTCTCGGTTTTAGCCTGTTTTCTCTGTTTAAGCCTGTTTTGGGATAAAACGGGTTTAAGTGTTGTCTAAACACTCCAAATTCATCCCGAACTCTTACAGTTAGTTAAATGCATTGGATTGTCACACATTCTAACCCTAGAAACAGTAACAAAGCTGTTTACTGCTTCGCATCAATGTTTTCTCGGTTTTAGCCTGTTTCGGGACAAAATGGGTAAAAGTGGTGTCTAAACACTCCAAATTCAACCCGAACTCTTATAATTAGTCAAATGCATTGGATTGTTACATATTTTGACACTAGAAATAGTAACATAGCTGTTTACTGCTTCGAATCAACGTTTTCTCTCGGTTTTAGCCTGTTTTCTCTGTTTAAGCCTGTTTTGGGATAAAACGGGTTTAAGTGTTGTCTAAACACTCCAAATTCATCCCGAACTCTTACAATTAGTCAAATGCAATGGATTGTCACACATTCTGACTCTATCAACAGTAACAAAGCTATTTACTGCTTCGCATCAATGTTTTCTCGGTTTTAGCCTTTTTCGGGACAAAATGGGTAAAAGTGGTGTTTAAACACTCCAAATTCAACCCGAACTCTTATAATTAGTCAAATGCATTGGATTGTTACATATTTTGACCCTAGAAAGAGTAACATAGCTGTTTACTGCTTTCAATCAATGTTTTCTCTCCGTTTTAGCCTGTTTTCTCTGTTTAAGCATGTTTTGGGATAAAACGGGTTTAAGTGTTGTCTAAACACTCCAAATTCATCCCGAACTCTTACAATTAGTCAAATGCAATGGATTGTCACACATTCTGACTCTAGAAACAGTAACAAAGCTGTTTACTGCTTCGCATCAATGTTTTCTCGGTTTTAGCCTGTTTCGGGACAAAATGGGTAAAAGTGGTGTCTAAACACTCCAAATTCAACCCGAACTCTTATAATTAGTCAAATGCATTGGATTGTTACATATTTTGACCCTAGAAAGAGTAACATTGCTGTTTACTGCTTCGAATAAACGTTTTCTCTCGGTTTTAGCCTGTTTTCTCTGTTTAAGCCTGTTTTGGGATAAGACGGGTTTAAGTGTTGTCTAAACACTCCAAATTCATCCCGAACTCTTACAGTTAGTTAAATGCATTGGATTGTCACACATTCTAACCCTAGAAACAGTAACAATGCTGTTTACTGCTTCGCATCAATGTTTTCTTGGTTTTAGCTTTTTTCGGGACAAAATGGGTAAAAGTGTTGTCTAAACACTCCAAATTCATCCCGAACTCTTACAATTAGTCAAATGCAATGGATTGTCACACATTCTGACTCTAGAAACAGTAACAAAGCTGTTTACTGCTTCGCATCAATGTTTTCTCGGTTTTAGCCTGTTTCGGGACAAAATGGGTAAAAGTGGTGTCTAAACACTCCAAATTCAACCCGAACTCTTATAATTAGTCAAATGCATTGGATTGTTACATATTTTGACCCTAGAAAGAGTAACATAGCTGTTTACTGCTTTCAATCAATGTTTTCTCTCCGTTTTAGCCTGTTTTCTCTGTTTAAGCCTGTTTTGGGATAAAACGGGTTTAAGTGTTGTCTAAACACTCCAAATTCATCCCGAACTCTTACAATTAGTCAAATGCATTGGATTGTCACACATTCTGACCCTAGAAACAGTAACAAAGCTGTTTACTGCTTCGCATCAATGTTTTCTCGGTTTTAGCCTGTTTCGGGACAAAATGGGTAAAAGTGGTGTCTAAACACTCCAAATTCAACCCGAACTCTTATAATTAGTCAAATGCATTGGATTGTTACATATTTTGACCCTAGAAAGAGTAACATTGCTGTTTACTGCTTCGAATAAACGTTTTCTCTCGGTTTTAGCCTGTTTTCTCTGTTTAAGCCTGTTTTGGGATAAAACGGGTATAAGTGTTGTCTAAACACTCCAAATTCATCCCGAACTCTTACAATTAGTTAAATGCAATGGATTGTCACACATTCTTACTCTAGAAATAGTAACAAAGCTGTTTACTGCTTCGCATCAATGTTTTCTCGGTTTTAGCTTTTTTCGGGACAAAATGGGTAAAAGTGGTGTCTAAACACTCCAAATTCAACCCGAACTCTTATAATTAGTCAAATGCATTGGATTGTTACATATTTTGACACTAAGAATAGTAACATTGCTGTTTACTGCTTCGAATCAACGTTTTCTCTCAGTTTTAGCCAGTTTTTTCTGTTTAAGCATGTTTTGGGATAAAACGGGTGTAAGTGTTGTCTAAACACTCCAAATTCATCCCGAACTCTTACAATTAGTCAAATGCAATGGATTGTCACACATTCTGACTCTAGAAACAGTAACAAAGCTGTTTACTGCTTCGCATCAATGTTTTCTCGGTTTTAGCCTGTTTCGGGACAAAATGGGTAAAAGTGGTGTCTAAACACTCCAAATTCAACCCGAACTCTTATAATTAGTCAAATGCATTGGATTGTTACATATTTTGACCCTAGAAAGAGTAACATAGCTGTTTACTGCTTTCAATCAATGTTTTCTCTCCGTTTTAGCCTGTTTTCTCTGTTTAAGCCTGTTTTGGGATAAAACGGGTTTAAGTGTTGTCTAAACACTCCAAATTCATCCCGAACTCTTACAATTAGTCAAATGCATTGGATTGTCACACATTCTAACCCTAGAAACAGTAACAAAGCTGTTTACTGCTTCGCATCAATGTTTTCTCGGTTTTAGCCTTTTTCGGGACAAAATGGGTAAAAGTGGTGTCTAAACACTCCAAATTCAACCCGAACTCTTATAATTAGTCAAATGCATTGGATTGTTACATATTTTGACCCTAGAAAGAGTAACATTGCTGTTTACTGCTTCGAATCAACGTTTTCTCTCGGTTTTAGCCTGTTTTCTCTGTTTAAGCCTGTTTTGGGATAAGACGGGTTTAAGTGTTGTCTAAACACTCCAAATTCATCCCGAACTCTTACAGTTAGTTAAATGCATTGGATTGTCACACATTCTAACCCTAGAAACAGTAACAAAGCTGTTTACTGCTTCGCATCAATGTTTTCTTGGTTTTAGCTTTTTCGGGACAAAATGGGTAAAAGTGGTGTCTAAACACTCCAAATTCAACCCGAACTCTTATAATTAGTCAAATGCATTGGATTGTTACATATTTTGACACTAAGAATAGTAACATAGCTGTTTACTGCTTCGAATCAACGTTTTCTCTCAGTTTTAGCCTGTTTTCTCTGTTTAAGCATGTTTTGGGATAAAACGGGTGTAAGTGTTGTCTAAACACTCCAAATTCATCCCGAACTCTTACAATTAGTCAAATGCAATGGATTGTCACACATTCTGACTCTATCAACAGTAACAAAGCTATTTTCTCGGTTTTAGCCTTTTCGGGACAAAATGGGTAAAAGTGGTGTCTAAACACTCCAAATTCAACCCGAACTCTTATAATTAGTCAAATGCATTGGATTGTTACATATTTTGACCCTAGAAGAGTAACATAGCTGTTTACTGCTTTCAATCAATGTTTTCTCTCCGTTTTAGCCTGTTTTCTCTGTTTAAGCATGTTTTGGGATAAAACGGGTTTAAGTGTTGTCTAAACACTCCAAATTCATCCCGAACTCTTACAATTAGTCAAATGCAATGGATTGTCACACATTCTGACTCTAGAAACAGTAACAAAGCTGTTTACTGCTTCGCATCAATGTTTTCTCGGTTTTAGCCTGTTTCGGGACAAAATGGGTAAAAGTGGTGTCTAAACACTCCAAATTCAACCCGAACTCTTATAATTAGTCAAATGCATTGGATTGTTACATATTTTGACCCTAGAAAGAGTAACATTGCTGTTTACTGCTTCGAATAAACGTTTTCTCTCGGTTTTAGCCTGTTTTCTCTGTTTAAGCCTGTTTTGGGATAAAACGGGTTTAAGTGTTGTCTAAACACTCCAAATTCATCCCGAACTCTTACAGTTAGTTAAATGCATTGGATTGTCACACATTCTAACCCTAGAAACAGTAACAATGCTGTTTACTGCTTCGCATCAATGTTTTCTTGGTTTTAGCTTTTTTCGGGACAAAATGGGTAAAAGTGTTGTCTAAACACTCCAAATTCATCCCGAACTCTTACAATTAGTCAAATGCAATGGATTGTCACACATTCTGACTCTATCAACAGTAACAAAGCTATTTACTGCTTCGCATCAATGTTTTCTCGGTTTTAGCCTGTTTCGGGACAAAATGGGTAAAAGTGGTGTCTAAACACTCCAAATTCAACCCGAACTCTTATAATTAGTCAAATGCATTGGATTGTTACATATTTTGACCCTAGAAAGAGTAACATAGCTGTTTACTGCTTTCAATCAATGTTTTCTCTCCGTTTTAGCCTGTTTTCTCTGTTTAAGCCTGTTTTGGGATAAAACGGGTTTAAGTGTTGTCTATACACTCTAAATTCATTCCGAACTCTTACAATTAGTCAAATTCATTGGATTGTCACACATTCTGATCCTAGAAACAGTAACAAAGCTGTTTACTGCTTCGCATCAATGTTTTCTCGGTTTTAGCCTGTTTCGGGACAAAATGGGTAAAAGTGGTGTCTAAACACTCCAAATTCAACCCGAACTCTTATAATTAGTCAAATGCATTGGATTGTTACATATTTTGACCCTAGAAAGAGTAACATTGCTGTTTACAGCTTCGAATAAATGTTTTCTCTCGGTTTTAGCCTGTTTTCTTGGTTTTAGCCTGTTTCGGGACAAAATGGGTAAAAGTGGTGTCTAAACACTCCAAATTCAACCCGAACTCTTACAATTAGTCAAATGCAATGGATTGTCACACATTCTGACTCTAGAAACAGTAACAAAGCTGTTTACTGCTTCGCATCAATGTTTTCTCGGTTTTAGCCTTTTTCGGGACAAAATGGGTAAAAGTGGTGTCTAAACACTCCAAATTCAACCCGAACTCTTATAATTAGTCAAATGCATTGGATTGTTACATATTTTGACACTAAGAATAGTAACATTGCTGTTTACTGCTTCGAATCAACGTTTTCTCTCAGTTTTAGCCAGTTTTTTCTGTTTAAGCATGTTTTGGGATAAAACGGGTGTAAGTGTTGTCTAAACACTCCAAATTCATCCCGAACTCTTACAATTAGTCAAATGCAATGGATTGTCACACATTCTGACTCTAGAAACAGTAACAAAGCTGTTTACTGCTTCGCATCAATGTTTTCTCGGTTTTAGCCTGTTTCGGGACAAAATGGGTAAAAGTGGTGTCTAAACACTCCAAATTCAACCCGAACTCTTATAATTAGTCAAATGCATTGGATTGTTACATATTTTGACCCTAGAAAGAGTAACATAGCTGTTTACTGCTTTCAATCAATGTTTTCTCTCCGTTTTAGCCTGTTTTCTCTGTTTAAGCCTGTTTTGGGATAAAACGGGTTTAAGTGTTGTCTAAACACTCCAAATTCATCCCGAACTCTTACAATTAGTCAAATTCATTGGATTGTCACACATTCTGACCCTAGAAACAGTAACAAAGCTGTTTACTGCTTCGCATCAATGTTTTCTCGGTTTTAGCCTTTTCGGGACAAAATGGGTAAAAGTGGTGTCTAAACACTCCAAATTCAACCCGAACTCTTATAATTAGTCAAATGCATTGGATTGTTACATATTTTGACCCTAGAAAGAGTAACATTGCTGTTTACTGCTTCGAATAAACGTTTTCTCTCGGTTTTAGCCTGTTTTCTCTGTTTAAGCCTGTTTTGGGATAAGACGGGTTTAAGTGTTGTCTAAACACTCCAAATTCATCCCGAACTCTTACAGTTAGTTAAATGCATTGGATTGTCACACATTCTAACCCTAGAAACAGTAACAAAGCTGTTTACTGCTTCGCATCAATGTTTTCTTGGTTTTAGCTTTTTCGGGACAAAATGGGTAAAAGTGGTGTCTAAACACTCCAAATTCAACCCGAACTCTTATAATTAGTCAAATGCATTGGATTGTTACATATTTTGACACTAAGAATAGTAACATAGCTGTTTACTGCTTCGAATCAACGTTTTCTCTCAGTTTTAGCCTGTTTTCTCTGTTTAAGCATGTTTTGGGATAAAACGGGTGTAAGTGTTGTCTAAACACTCCAAATTCATCCCGAACTCTTACAATTAGTCAAATGCAATGGATTGTCACACATTCTGACTCTATCAACAGTAACAAAGCTATTTACTGCTTCGCATCAATGTTTTCTCGGTTTTAGCCTTTTTCGGGACAAAATGGGTAAAAGTGGTGTTTAAACACTCCAAATTCAACCCGAACTCTTATAATTAGTCAAATGCATTGGATTGTTACATATTTTGACCCTAGAAAGAGTAACATAGCTGTTTACTGCTTTCAATCAATGTTTTCTCTCCGTTTTAGCCTGTTTTCTCTGTTTAAGCATGTTTTGGGATAAAACGGGTTTAAGTGTTGTCTAAACACTCCAAATTCATCCCGAACTCTTACAATTAGTCAAATGCAATGGATTGTCACACATTCTGACTCTAGAAACAGTAACAAAGCTGTTTACTGCTTCGCATCAATGTTTTCTCGGTTTTAGCCTGTTTCGGGACAAAATGGGTAAAAGTGGTGTCTAAACACTCCAAATTCAACCCGAACTCTTATAATTAGTCAAATGCATTGGATTGTTACATATTTTGACCCTAGAAAGAGTAACATTGCTGTTTACTGCTTCGAATAAACGTTTTCTCTCGGTTTTAGCCTGTTTTCTCTGTTTAAGCCTGTTTTGGGATAAAACGGGTTTAAGTGTTGTCTAAACACTCCAAATTCATCCCGAACTCTTACAGTTAGTTAAATGCATTGGATTGTCACACATTCTAACCCTAGAAACAGTAACAATGCTGTTTACTGCTTCGCATCAATGTTTTCTCGGTTTTAGCCTGTTTCGGGACAAAATGGGTAAAAGTGGTGTCTAAACACTCCAAATTCATCCCGAACTCTTACAATTAGTCAAATGCAATGGATTGTCACACATTCTGACTCTATCAACAGTAACAAAGCTGTTTACTGCTTCGCATCAATGTTTTCTCGGTTTTAGCCTGTTTCGGGACAAAATGGGTAAAAGTGGTGTCTAAACACTCCAAATTCAACCCGAACTCTTATAATTAGTCAAATGCATTGGATTGTTACATATTTTGACCCTAGAAAGAGTAACATTGCTGTTTACTGCTTCGAATCAACAATTTCTCTCGGTTTTAGCCTGTTTTCTCTGTTTAAGCCTGTTTTGGGATAAAACGGGTTTAAGTGTTGTCTAAACACTCCGAATTCATCCCGAACTCTTACAATTAGTCAAATGCATTGGATTGTCACACATTCTGACCCTAGAAACAGTAACAAAGCTGTTTACTGCTTCGCATCAATGTTTTCTCGGTTTTAGCCTGTTTCGGGACAAAATGGGTAAAAGTGGTGTCTAAACACTCCAAATTCAACCCGAACTCTTATAATTAGTCAAATGCATTGGATTGTTACATATTTTGACCCTAGAAAGAGTAACATAGCTGTTTACTGCTTCGAATCAACGTTTTCTCTCGGTTTTAGCCTGTTTTCTCTGTTTAAGCCTGTTTTGGGATAAAACGGGTTTAAGTGTTGTCTAAACACTCCAAATTCATCCCGAACTCTTACAATTAGTCAAATGCATTGGATTGTCACACATTCTGACCCTAGAAACAGTAACAAAGCTGTTTACTGCTTCGCATCAATGTTTTCTCGGTTTTAGCCTGTTTCGGGACAAAATGGGTAAAAGTGGTGTCTAAACACTCCAAATTCAACCCGAACTCTTATAATTAGTCAAATGCATTGGATTGTTACATATTTTGACCCTAGAAAGAGTAACATTGCTGTTTACTGCTTCGAATCAACGTTTTCTCTCGGTTTTAGCCTGTTTTCTCTGTTTAAGCCTGTTTTGGGATAAAACGGGTTTAAGTGTTGTCTAAACACTCCAAATTCATCCCGAACTCTTACAGTTAGTTAAATGCATTGGATTGTCACACATTCTGACCCTAGAAACAGTAACAAAGCTGTTTACTGCTTCGCATCAATGTTTTCTTGGTTTTAGCTTTTTCGGGACAAAATGGGTAAAAGTGGTGTCTAAACACTCCAAATTCAACCCGAACTCTTATAATTAGTCAAATGCATTGGATTGTTACATATTTTGACCCTAGAATAGTAACATAGCTGTTTACTGCTTCGAATCAACGTTTTCTCTCAGTTTTAGCCTGTTTTCTCTGTTTAAGCATGTTTTGGGATAAAACGGGTTTAAGTGTTGTCTAAACACTCCAAATTCATCCCGAACTCTTACAATTAGTCAAATGCAATGGATTGTCACACATTCTGACTCTAGAAACAGTAACAAAGCTGTTTACTGCTTCGCATCAATGTTTTCTCGGTTTTAGCCTGTTTCGGGACAAAATGGGTAAAAGTGGTGTCTAAACACTCCAAATTCAACCCGAACTCTTATAATTAGTCAAATGCATTGGATTGTTACATATTTTGACCCTAGAAAGAGTAACATAGCTGTTTACTGCTTTCAATCAATGTTTTCTCTCCGTTTTAGCCTGTTTTCTCTGTTTAAGCATGTTTTGGGATAAAACGGGTTTAAGTGTTGTCTAAACACTCCAAATTCATCCCGAACTCTTACAATTAGTCAAATGCAATGGATTGTCACACATTCTGACTCTAGAAACAGTAACAAAGCTGTTTACTGCTTCGCATCAATGTTTTCTCGGTTTTAGCCTGTTTCGGGACAAAATGGGTAAAAGTGGTGTCTAAACACTCCAAATTCAACCCGAACTCTTATAATTAGTCAAATGCATTGGATTGTTACATATTTTGACCCTAGAAAGAGTAACATTGCTGTTTACTGCTTCGAATAAATGTTTTCTCTCGGTTTTAGCCTGTTTTCTCTGTTTAAGCCTGTTTTGGGATAAGACGGGTTTAAGTGTTGTCTAAACACTCCAAATTCATCCCGAACTCTTACAATTAGTCAAATGCAATGGATTGTCACACATTCTGACTCTAGAAATAGTAACAAAGCTGTTTACTGCTTCGCATCTATGTTTTCTCGGTTTTAGCCTGTTTCGGGACAAAATGGGTAAAAGTGGTGTCTAAACACTCCAAATTCAACCCGAACTCTTATAATTAGTCAAATGCATTGGATTGTTACATATTTTGACCCTAGAAAGAGTAACATTGCTGTTTACTGCTTCGAATCAACGTTTTCTCTCAGTTTTAGCCTGTTTTTTCTGTTTAAGCATGTTTTGGGATAAAACGGGTGTAAGTGTTGTCTAAACACTCCAAATTCATCCCGAACTCTTACAATTAGTCAAATGCAATGGATTGTCACACATTCTGACTCTAGAAACAGTAACAAAGCTGTTTACTGCTTCGCATCAATGTTTTCTCGGTTTTAGCCTGTTTCGGGACAAAATGGGTAAAAGTGGTGTCTAAACACTCCAAATTCAACCCGAACTCTTATAATTAGTCAAATGCATTGGATTGTTACATATTTTGACCCTAGAAAGAGTAACATAGCTGTTTACTGCTTTCAATCAATGTTTTCTCTCCGTTTTAGCCTGTTTTCTCTGTTTAAGCCTGTTTTGGGATAAAACGGGTTTAAGTGTTGTCTAAACACTCCAAATTCATCCCGAACTCTTACAATTAGTCAAATGCATTGGATTGTCACACATTCTGACCCTAGAAACAGTAACAAAGCTGTTTACTGCTTCGCATCAATGTTTTCTCGGTTTTAGCCTTTTTCGGGACAAAATGGGTAAAAGTGGTGTCTAAACACTCCAAATTCAACCCGAACTCTTATAATTAGTCAAATGCATTGGATTGTTACATATTTTGACCCTAGAAAGAGTAACATTGCTGTTTACTGCTTCGAATAAACGTTTTCTCTCGGTTTTAGCCTGTTTTCTCTGTTTAAGCCTGTTTTGGGATAAGACGGGTTTAAGTGTTGTCTAAACACTCCAAATTCATCCCGAACTCTTACAGTTAGTTAAATGCATTGGATTGTCACACATTCTAACCCTAGAAACAGTAACAATGCTGTTTACTGCTTCGCATCAATGTTTTCTTGGTTTTAGCTTTTTTCGGGACAAAATGGGTAAAAGTGGTGTCTAAACACTCCAAATTCAACCCGAACTCTTATAATTAGTCAAATGCATTGGATTGTTACATATTTTGACACTAAGAATAGTAACATAGCTGTTTACTGCTTCGAATCAACGTTTTCTCTCAGTTTTAGCCTGTTTTCTCTGTTTAAGCATGTTTTGGGATAAAACGGGTGTAAGTGTTGTCTAAACACTCCAAATTCATCCCGAACTCTTACAATTAGTCAAATGCAATGGATTGTCACACATTCTGACTCTATCAACAGTAACAAAGCTATTTTCTCGGTTTTAGCCTTTTTCGGGACAAAATGGGTAAAAGTGGTGTTTAAACACTCCAAATTCAACCCGAACTCTTATAATTAGTCCAATGCATTGGATTATTACATATTTTGACCCTAGAAGAGTAACATAGCTGTTTACTGCTTTCAATCAATGTTTTCTCTCCGTTTTAGCCTGTTTTCTCTGTTTAAGCATGTTTTGGGATAAAACGGGTTTAAGTGTTGTCTAAACACTCCAAATTCATCCCGAACTCTTACAATTAGTCAAATGCAATGGATTGTCACACATTCTGACTCTAGAAACAGTAACAAAGCTGTTTACTGCTTCGCATCAATGTTTTCTCGGTTTTAGCCTGTTTCGGGACAAAATGGGTAAAAGTGGTGGCTAAACACTCCAAATTCAACCCGAACTCTTATAATTAGTCAAATGCATTGGATTGTTACATATTTTGACCCTAGAAAGAGTAACATTGCTGTTTACTGCTTCGAATCAACGTTTTCTCTCGGTTTTAGCCTGTTTTCTCTGTTTAAGCCTGTTTTGGGATAAAACGGGTTTAAGTGTTGTCTAAACACTCCAAATTCATCCCGAACTCTTACAGTTAGTTAAATGCATTGGATTGTCACACATTCTGACCCTAGAAACAGTAACAAAGCTGTTTACTGCTTCGCATCAATGTTTTCTTGGTTTTAGCTTTTTCGGGACAAAATGGGTAAAAGTGGTGTCTAAACACTCCAAATTCAACCCGAACTCTTATAATTAGTCAAATGCATTGGATTGTTACATATTTTGACCCTAGAATAGTAACATAGCTGTTTACTGCTTCGAATCAACGTTTTCTCTCAGTTTTAGCCTGTTTTCTCTGTTTAAGCATGTTTTGGGATAAAACGGGTTTAAGTGTTGTCTAAACACTCCAAATTCATCCCGAACTCTTACAATTAGTCAAATGCAATGGATTGTCACACATTCTGACCCTAGAAACAGTAACAAAGCTGTTTACTGCTTCGCATCAATGTTTTCTCGGTTTTAGCCTGTTTCGGGACAAAATGGGTAAAAGTGGTGTCTAAACACTCCAAATTCAACCCGAACTCTTATAATTAGTCAAATGCATTGGATTGTTACATATTTTGACCCTAGAAAGAGTAACATAGCTGTTTACTGCTTCGAATCAACGTTTTCTCTCGGTTTTAGCCTGTTTTCTCTGTTTAAGCCTGTTTTGGGATAAAACGGGTTTAAGTGTTGTCTAAACACTCCAAATTCATCCCGAACTCTTACAATTAGTCAAATGCAATGGATTGTCACACATTCTGACTCTAGAAACAGTAACAAAGCTGTTTACTGCTTCGCATCAATGTTTTCTCGGTTTTAGCCTGTTTCGGGACAAAATGGGTAAAAGTGGTGTCTAAACACTCCAAATTCAACCCGAACTCTTATAATTAGTCAAATGCATTGGATTGTTACATATTTTGACCCTAGAAAGAGTAACATAGCTGTTTACTGCTTTCAATCAATGTTTTCTCTCCGTTTTAGCCTGTTTTCTCTGTTTAAGCATGTTTTGGGATAAAACGGGTTTAAGTGTTGTCTAAACACTCCAAATTCATCCCGAACTCTTACAATTAGTCAAATGCATTGGATTGTCACACATTCTGACCCTAGAAACAGTAACAAAGCTGTTTACTGCTTCGAATCAATGTTTTCTCGGTTTTAGCCTGTTTCGGGACAAAATGGGTAAAAGTGGTGTCTAAACACTCCAAATTCAACCCGAACTCTTATAATTAGTCAAATGCATTGGATTGTTACATATTTTGACCCTAGAAAGAGTAACATAGCTGTTTACTGCTTCGAATCAATGTTTTCTCTCGGTTTTAGCCTGTTTTCTCAGTTTAAGCCTGTTTTGGGATAAAACGGGTTTAAGTGTTGTCTAAACACTCCAAATTCATCCCGAACTCTTACAATTAGTCAAATGCATTGGATTGTAACACATTCTGATCCTAGAAACAGTAACAAAGCTGTTTACTGCTTCGAATCAATGTTTTCTCGGTTTTAGCCTGTTTCGGGACAAAATGGGTAAAAGTGGTGTCTAAACACTCCAAATTCAACCCGAACTCTTATAATTAGTCAAATGCATTGGATTGTTACATATTTTGACCCTAGAAAGAGTAACATAGCTGTTTACTGCTTCGAATCAATGTTTTCTCTCGGTTTTAGCCTGTTTTCTCAGTTTAAGCCTGTTTTGGGATAAAACGGGTTTAAGTGTTGTCTAAACACTCCAAATTCATCCCGAACTCTTACAATTAGTCAAATGCATTGGATTGTCACACATTCTGACCCTAGAAACAGTAACAAAGCTGTTTACTGCTTCGCATCAATGTTTTCTCGGTTTTAGCCTTTTCGGGACAAAATGGGTAAAAGTGGTGTCTAAACACTCCAAATTCAACCCGAACTCTTATAATTAGTCAAATGCATTGGATTGTTACATATTTTGACCCTAGAAAGAGTAACATTGCTGTTTACTGCTTCGAATCAACGTTTTCTCTCGGTTTTAGCCTGTTTTCTCTGTTTAAGCCTGTTTTGGGATAAAACGGGTTTAAGTGTTGTCTAAACACTCCAAATTCATCCCGAACTCTTACAATTAGTCAAATGCATTGGATTGTCACACATTCTGACCCTAGAAACAGTAACAAAGCTGTTTACTGCTTCGCATCAATGTTTTCTCGGTTTTAGCCTGTTTCGGGACAAAATGGGTAAAAGTGGTGTCTAAACACTCCAAATTCAACCCGAACTCTTATAATTAGTCAAATGCATTGGATTGTTACATATTTTGACCCTAGAAAGAGTAACATTGCTGTTTACTGCTTCAATCAACGTTTTCTCTCGGTTTTAGCCTGTTTTCTCTGTTTAAGCCTGTTTTGGGATAAAACGGGTTTAAGTGTTGTCTAAACACTCCAAATTCATCCCGAACTCTTACAATTAGTCAAATGCATTGGATTGTCACACATTCTGACCCTAGAAACAGTAACAAAGCTGTTTACTGCTTCGCATCAATGTTTTCTCGGTTTTAGCCTGTTTCGGGACAAAATGGGTAAAAGTGGTGTCTAAACACTCCAAATTCAACCCGAACTCTTATAATTAGTCAAATGCATTGGATTGTTACATATTTTGACCCTAGAAAGAGTAACATAGCTGTTTACTGCTTCGAATCAACGTTTTCTCTCAGTTTTAGCCTGTTTTCTCTGTTTAAGCATGTTTTGGGATAAAACGGGTTTAAGTGTTGTCTAAACACTCCAAATTCATCCCGAACTCTTACAATTAGTCAAATGCATTGGATTGTCACACATTCTGACCCTAGAAACAGTAACAAAGCTGTTTACTGCTTCGCATCAATGTTTTCTCGGTTTTAGCCTGTTTCGGGACAAAATGGGTAAAAGTGGTGTCTAAACACTCCAAATTCGACCCGAACTCTTATAATTAGTCAAATGCATTGGATTGTTACATATTTTGACCCTAGAAAGAGTAACATTGCTGTTTACTGCTTCGAATAAATGTTTTCTCTCGGTTTTAGCCTGTTTTCTCTGTTTAAGCATGTTTTGGGATAAAACGGGTTTAAGTGTTGTCTAAACACTCCAAATTCAACCCGAACTCTTATAATTAGTTAAATGCAATGGATTGTCACACATTCTTACTCTAGAAATAGTAACAAAGCTGTTTACTGCTTCGCATCAATGTTTTCTCGGTTTTAGCTTTTTTCGGGACAAAATGGGTAAAAGTGGTGTCTAAACACTCCAAATTCAACCCGAACTCTTATAATTAGTCAAATGCATTGGATTGTTACATATTTTGACACTAAGAATAGTAACATTGCTGTTTACTGCTTCGAATCAACGTTTTCTCTCAGTTTTAGCCAGTTTTTTCTGTTTAAGCATGTTTTGGGATAAAACGGGTGTAAGTGTTGTCTAAACACTCCAAATTCATCCCGAACTCTTACAATTAGTCAAATGCAATGGATTGTCACACATTCTGACTCTAGAAACAGTAACAAAGCTGTTTACTGCTTCGCATCAATGTTTTCTCGGTTTTAGCCTGTTTCGGGACAAAATGGGTAAAAGTGGTGTCTAAACACTCCAAATTCAACCCGAACTCTTATAATTAGTCAAATGCATTGGATTGTTACATATTTTGACCCTAGAAAGAGTAACATAGCTGTTTACTGCTTTCAATCAATGTTTTCTCTCCGTTTTAGCCTGTTTTCTCTGTTTAAGCCTGTTTTGGGATAAAACGGGTTTAAGTGTTGTCTAAACACTCCAAATTCATCCCGAACTCTTACAATTAGTCAAATGCATTGGATTGTCACACATTCTGACCCTAGAAACAGTAACAAAGCTGTTTACTGCTTCGCATCAATGTTTTCTCGGTTTTAGCCTTTTTCGGGACAAAATGGGTAAAAGTGGTGTCTAAACACTCCAAATTCAACCCGAACTCTTATAATTAGTCAAATGCATTGGATTGTTACATATTTTGACCCTAGAAAGAGTAACATTGCTGTTTACTGCTTCGAATCAACGTTTTCTCTCGGTTTTAGCCTGTTTTCTCTGTTTAAGCCTGTTTTGGGATAAAACGGGTTTAAGTGTTGTCTAAACACTCCAAATTCATCCCGAACTCTTACAGTTAGTCAAATGCATTGGATTGTCACACATTCTGACCCTAGAAACAGTAACAAAGCTGTTTACTGCTTCGCATCAATGTTTTCTTGGTTTTAGCTTTTTCGGGACAAAATGGGTAAAAGTGGTGTCTAAACACTCCAAATTCAACCCGAACTCTTATAATTAGTCAAATGCATTGGATTGTTACATATTTTGACACTAGAATAGTAACATAGCTGTTTACTGCTTCGAATCAACGTTTTCTCTCAGTTTTAGCCTGTTTTCTCTGTTTAAGCATGTTTTGGGATAAAACGGGTTTAAGTGTTGTCTAAACACTCCAAATTCATCCCGAACTCTTACAATTAGTCAAATGCAATGGATTGTCACACATTCTGACTCTAGAAACAGTAACAAAGCTATTTTCTCGGTTTTAGCCTTTTTCGGGACAAAATGGGTAAAAGTGGTGTCTAAACACTCCAAATTCAACCCGAACTCTTATAATTAGTCAAATGCATTGGATTGTTACATATTTTGACCCTAGAAAGAGTAACATAGCTGTTTACTGCTTTCAATCAATGTTTTCTCTCCGTTTTAGCCTGTTTTCTCTGTTTAAGCATGTTTTGGGATAAAACGGGTTTAAGTGTTGTCTAAACACTCCAAATTCATCCCGAACTCTTACAATTAGTCAAATGCAATGGATTGTCACACATTCTGACTCTAGAAACAGTAACAAAGCTGTTTACTGCTTCGCATCAATGTTTTCTCGGTTTTAGCCTGTTTCGGGACAAAATGGGTAAAAGTGGTGTCTAAACACTCCAAATTCAACCCGAACTCTTATAATTAGTCAAATGCATTGGATTGTTACATATTTTGACCCTAGAAAGAGTAACATTGCTGTTTACTGCTTCGAATAAACGTTTTCTCTCGGTTTTAGCCTGTTTTCTCTGTTTAAGCCTGTTTTGGGATAAAACGGGTTTAAGTGTTGTCTAAACACTCCAAATTCATCCCGAACTCTTACAGTTAGTTAAATGCATTGGATTGTCACACATTCTAACCCTAGAAACAGTAACAATGCTGTTTACTGCTTCGCATCAATGTTTTCTTGGTTTTAGCTTTTTTCGGGACAAAATGGGTAAAAGTGTTGTCTAAACACTCCAAATTCATCCCGAACTCTTACAATTAGTCAAATGCAATGGATTGTCACACATTCTGACTCTAGAAACAGTAACAAAGCTGTTTACTGCTTCGCATCAATGTTTTCTCGGTTTTAGCCTGTTTCGGGACAAAATGGGTAAAAGTGGTGTCTAAACACTCCAAATTCAACCCGAACTCTTATAATTAGTCAAATGCATTGGATTATTACATATTTTGACCCTAGAAAGAGTAACATAGCTGTTTACTGCTTTCAATCAATGTTTTCTCTCCGTTTTAGCCTGTTTTCTCTGTTTAAGCCTGTTTTGGGATAAAACGGGTTTAAGTGTTGTCTAAACACTCCAAATTCATCCCGAACTCTTACAATTAGTCAAATGCATTGGATTGTCACACATTCTGATCCTAGAAACAGTAACAAAGCTGTTTACTGCTTCGCATCAATGTTTTCTCGGTTTTAGCCTGTTTCGGGACAAAATGGGTAAAAGTGGTGTCTAAACACTCCAAATTCAACCCGAACTCTTATAATTAGTCAAATGCATTGGATTGTTACATATTTTGACCCTAGAAAGAGTAACATTGCTGTTTACTGCTTCGAATCAATGTTTTCTCTCGGTTTTAGCCTGTTTTCTTGTTTAAGCCTGTTTTGGGATAAAACGGGTTTAAGTGTTGTCTAAACACTCCAAATTCATCCCGAACTCTTACAATTAGTCAAATGCAATGGATTGTCACACATTCTGACTCTAGAAACAGTAACAAAGCTGTTTACTGCTTCGCATCAATGTTTTCTCGGTTTTAGCCTTTTCGGGACAAAATGGGTAAAAGTGGTGTCTAAACACTCCAAATTCAACCCGAACTCTTATAATTAGTCAAATGCATTGGATTGTTACATATTTTGACCCTAGAAAGAGTAACATTGCTGTTTACTGCTTCGAATCAACGTTTTCTCTCGGTTTTAGCCTGTTTTCTCTGTTTAAGCATGTTTTGGGATAAAACGGGTTTAAGTGTTGTCTAAACACTCCAAATTCATCCCGAACTCTTACAATTAGTCAAATGCAATGGATTGTCACACATTCTGACTCTAGAAACAGTAACAAAGCTGTTTACTGCTTCGCATCAATGTTTTCTCGGTTTTAGCCTGTTTCGGGACAAAATGGGTAAAAGTGGTGTCTAAACACTCCAAATTCAACCCGAACTCTTATAATTAGTCAAATGCATTGGATTGTTACATATTTTGACCCTAGAAAGAGTAACATAGCTGTTTACTGCTTTCAATCAATGTTTTCTCTCCGTTTTAGCCTGTTTTCTCTGTTTAAGCCTGTTTTGGGATAAAACGGGTTTAAGTGTTGTCTAAACACTCCAAATTCATCCCGAACTCTTACAATTAGTCAAATGCATTGGATTGTCACACATTCTGACCCTAGAAACAGTAACAAAGCTGTTTACTGCTTCGCATCAATGTTTTCTCGGTTTTAGCCTTTTCGGGACAAAATGGGTAAAAGTGGTGTCTAAACACTCCAAATTCAACCCGAACTCTTATAATTAGTCAAATGCATTGGATTGTTACATATTTTGACCCTAGAAAGAGTAACATTGCTGTTTACTGCTTCGAATAAACGTTTTCTCTCGGTTTTAGCCTGTTTTCTCTGTTTAAGCCTGTTTTGGGATAAAACGGGTTTAAGTGTTGTCTAAACACTCCAAATTCATCCCGAACTCTTACAGTTAGTTAAATGCATTGGATTGTCACACATTCTAACCCTAGAAACAGTAACAAAGCTGTTTACTGCTTCGCATCAATGTTTTCTTGGTTTTAGCTTTTTCGGGACAAAATGGGTAAAAGTGGTGTCTAAACACTCCAAATTCAACCCGAACTCTTATAATTAGTCAAATGCATTGGATTGTTACATATTTTGACCCTAGAATAGTAACATAGCTGTTTACTGCTTCGAATCAACGTTTTCTCTCGGTTTTAGCCTGTTTTCTCTGTTTAAGCATGTTTTGGGATAAAACGGGTTTAAGTGTTGTCTAAACACTCCAAATTCATCCCGAACTCTTACAATTAGTCAAATGCAATGGATTGTCACACATTCTGACTCTAGAAACAGTAACAAAGCTATTTTCTCGGTTTTAGCCTTTTTCGGGACAAAATGGGTAAAAGTGGTGTCTAAACACTCCAAATTCAACCCGAACTCTTATAATTAGTCAAATGCATTGGATTGTTACATATTTTGACCCTAGAAAGAGTAACATAGCTGTTTACTGCTTTCAATCAATGTTTTCTCTCCGTTTTAGCCTGTTTTCTCTGTTTAAGCATGTTTTGGGATAAAACGGGTTTAAGTGTTGTCTAAACACTCCAAATTCATCCCGAACTCTTACAATTAGTCAAATGCAATGGATTGTCACACATTCTGACTCTAGAAACAGTAACAAAGCTGTTTACTGCTTCGCATCAATGTTTTCTCGGTTTTAGCCTGTTTCGGGACAAAATGGGTAAAAGTGGTGTCTAAACACTCCAAATTCAACCCGAACTCTTATAATTAGTCAAATGCATTGGATTGTTACATATTTTGACCCTAGAAAGAGTAACATTGCTGTTTACTGCTTCGAATAAACGTTTTCTCTCGGTTTTAGCCTGTTTTCTCTGTTTAAGCCTGTTTTGGGATAAGACGGGTTTAAGTGTTGTCTAAACACTCCAAATTCATCCCGAACTCTTACAGTTAGTTAAATGCATTGGATTGTCACACATTCTAACCCTAGAAACAGTAACAATGCTGTTTACTGCTTCGCATCAATGTTTTCTTGGTTTTAGCTTTTTCGGGACAAAATGGGTAAAAGTGTTGTCTAAACACTCCAAATTCATCCCGAACTCTTACAATTAGTCAAATGCAATGGATTGTCACACATTCTGACTCTAGAACAGTAACAAAGCTGTTTACTGCTTCGCATCAATGTTTTCTCGGTTTTAGCCTGTTTCGGGACAAAATGGGTAAAAGTGGTGTCTAAACACTCCAAATTCAACCCGAACTCTTATAATTAGTCAAATGCATTGGATTGTTACATATTTTGACCCTAGAAAGAGTAACATAGCTGTTTACTGCTTTCAATCAATGTTTTCTCTCCGTTTTAGCCTGTTTTCTCTGTTTAAGCCTGTTTTGGGATAAAACGGGTTTAAGTGTTGTCTAAACACTCCAAATTCATCCCGAACTCTTACAATTAGTCAAATGCATTGGATTGTCACACATTCTGACCCTAGAAACAGTAACAAAGCTGTTTACTGCTTCGCATCAATGTTTTCTCGGTTTTAGCCTGTTTCGGGACAAAATGGGTAAAAGTGGTGTCTAAACACTCCAAATTCAACCCGAACTCTTATAATTAGTCAAATGCATTGGATTGTTACATATTTTGACCCTAGAAAGAGTAACATAGCTGTTTACTGCTTCGAATCAACGTTTTCTCTCGGTTTTAGCCTGTTTTCTCTGTTTAAGCCTGTTTTGGGATAAAACGGGTTTAAGTGTTGTCTAAACACTCCAAATTCATCCCGAACTCTTACAATTAGTCAAATGCATTGGATTGTCACACATTCTGACCCTAGAAACAGTAACAAAGCTGTTTACTGCTTCGCATCAATGTTTTCTCGGTTTTAGCCTGTTTCGGGACAAAATGGGTAAAAGTGGTGTCTAAACACTCCAAATTCAACCCGAACTCTTATAATTAGTCAAATGCATTGGATTGTTACATATTTTGACCCTAGAAAGAGTAACATTGCTGTTTACTGCTTCGAATCAACGTTTTCTCTCGGTTTTAGCCTGTTTTCTCTGTTTAAGCCTGTTTTGGGATAAAACGGGTTTAAGTGTTGTCTAAACACTCCAAATTCATCCCGAACTCTTACAATTAGTCAAATGCATTGGATTGTCACACATTCTGACCCTAGAAACAGTAACAAAGCTGTTTACTGCTTCGCATCAATGTTTTCTCGGTTTTAGCCTTTTTCGGGACAAAATGGGTAAAAGTGGTGTCTAAACACTCCAAATTCAACCCGAACTCTTATAATTAGTCAAATGCATTGGATTGTTACATATTTTGACACTAAGAATAGTAACATAGCTGTTTACTGCTTCGAATCAACGTTTTCTCTCAGTTTTAGCCTGTTTTCTCTGTTTAAGCATGTTTTGGGATAAAACGGGTTTAAGTGTTGTCTAAACACTCCAAATTCATCCCGAACTCTTACAATTAGTCAAATGCAATGGATTGTCACACATTCTGACTCTAGAAACAGTAACAAAGCTGTTTACTGCTTCGCATCAATGTTTTCTCGGTTTTAGCCTGTTTCGGGACAAAATGGGTAAAAGTGGTGTCTAAACACTCCAAATTCAACCCGAACTCTTATAATTAGTCAAATGCATTGGATTGTTACATATTTTGACCCTAGAAAGAGTAACATAGCTGTTTACTGCTTTCAATCAATGTTTTCTCTCCGTTTTAGCCTGTTTTCTCTGTTTAAGCATGTTTTGGGATAAAACGGGTTTAAGTGTTGTCTAAACACTCCAAATTCATCCCGAACTCTTACAATTAGTCAAATGCAATGGATTGTCACACATTCTGACTCTAGAAACAGTAACAAAGCTGTTTACTGCTTCGCATCAATGTTTTCTCGGTTTTAGCCTGTTTCGGGACAAAATGGGTAAAAGTGGTGTCTAAACACTCCAAATTCAACCCGAACTCTTATAATTAGTCAAATGCATTGGATTGTTACATATTTTGACCCTAGAAAGAGTAACATTGCTGTTTACTGCTTCGAATCAATGTTTTCTCTCGGTTTTAGCCTGTTTTCTTGTTTAAGCCTGTTTTGGGATAAAACGGGTTTAAGTGTTGTCTAAACACTCCAAATTCATCCCGAACTCTTACAATTAGTCAAATGCAATGGATTGTCACACATTCTGACTCTAGAAACAGTAACAAAGCTGTTTACTGCTTCGCATCAATGTTTTCTCGGTTTTAGCCTGTTTCGGGACAAAATGGGTAAAAGTGGTGTCTCAACACTCCAAATTCAACCCGAACTCTTATAATTAGTCAAATGCATTGGATTGTTACATATTTTGACCCTAGAAAGAGTAACATAGCTGTTTACTGCTTCGAATCAACGTTTTCTCTCAGTTTTAGCCAGTTTTTTCTGTTTAAGCATGTTTTGGGATAAAACGGGTGTAAGTGTTGTCTAAACACTCCAAATTCATCCCGAACTCTTACAATTAGTCAAATGCAATGGATTGTCACACATTCTGACTCTAGAAACAGTAACAAAGCTGTTTACTGCTTCGCATCAATGTTTTCTCGGTTTTAGCCTGTTTCGGGACAAAATGGGTAAAAGTGGTGTCTAAACACTCCAAATTCAACCCGAACTCTTATAATTAGTCAAATGCATTGGATTATTACATATTTTGACCCTAGAAAGAGTAACATAGCTGTTTACTGCTTTCAATCAATGTTTTCTCTCCGTTTTAGCCTGTTTTCTCTGTTTAAGCATGTTTTGGGATAAAACGGGTTTAAGTGTTGTCTAAACACTCCAAATTCATCCCGAACTCTTACAATTAGTCAAATGCAATGGATTGTCACACATTCTGACTCTAGAAACAGTAACAAAGCTGTTTACTGCTTCGCATCAATGTTTTCTCGGTTTTAGCCTGTTTCGGGACAAAATGGGTAAAAGTGGTGTCTAAACACTCCAAATTCAACCCGAACTCTTATAATTAGTCAAATGCATTGGATTGTTACATATTTTGACCCTAGAAAGAGTAACATTGCTGTTTACTGCTTCGAATAAACGTTTTCTCTCGGTTTTAGCCTGTTTTCTCTGTTTAAGCCTGTTTTGGGATAAAACGGGTTTAAGTGTTGTCTAAACACTCCAAATTCATCCCGAACTCTTACAGTTAGTCAAATGCATTGGATTGTCACACATTCTGACCCTAGAAACAGTAACAAAGCTGTTTACTGCTTCGCATCAATGTTTTCTTGGTTTTAGCCTTTTTCGGGACAAAATGGGTAAAAGTGGTGTCTAAACACTCCAAATTCAACCCGAACTCTTATAATTAGTCAAATGCATTGGATTGTTACATATTTTGACACTAAGAATAGTAACATAGCTGTTTACTGCTTCGAATCAACGTTTTCTCTCAGTTTTAGCCAGTTTTTTCTGTTTAAGCATGTTTTGGGATAAAACGGGTGTAAGTGTTGTCTAAACACTCCAAATTCATCCCGAACTCTTACAATTAGTCAAATGCAATGGATTCTCACACATTCTAACCCTAGAAACAGTAACAAAGCTGTTTACTGCTTCGCATCAATGTTTTCTCGGTTTTAGCCTGTTTCGGGACAAAATGGGTAAAAGTGGTGTCTAAACACTCCAAATTCAACCCGAACTCTTACAATTAGTCACATGCATTGGATTGTTACATATTTTGACCCTAGAAAGAGTAAAATAGCTGTTTACTGCTTCGAATCAACGTTTTCTCCCGGTTTTAGCCTGTTTTCTCTGTTTAAGCCTGTTTTGGGATAAAACGGGTTTAAGTGTTGTCTAAACACTCCAAATTCATCCCGAACTCTTACAATTAGTCAAATGCAATGGATTGTCACACATTCTGACTCTAGAAACAGTAACAAAGCTGTTTACTGCTTCGCATCAATGTTTTCTCGGTTTTAGCCTGTTTCGGGACAAAATGGGTAAAAGTGGTGTCTAAACACTCCAAATTCAACCCGAACTCTTATAATTAGTCAAATGCATTGGATTGTTACATATTTTGACCCTAGAAAGAGTAACATAGCTGTTTACTGCTTTCAATCAACGTTTTCTCTCCGTTTTAGCCTGTTTTCTCTGTTTAAGCATGTTTTGGGATAAAACGGGTTTAAGTGTTGTCTAAACACTCCAAATTCATCCCGAACTCTTACAATTAGTCAAATGCAATGGATTGTCACACATTCTGACTCTAGAAACAGTAACAAAGCTGTTTACTGCTTCGCATCAATGTTTTCTCGGTTTTAGCCTGTTTCGGGACAAAATGGGTAAAAGTGGTGTCTAAACACTCCAAATTCAACCCGAACTCTTATAATTAGTCAAATGCATTGGATTGTTACATATTTTGACCCTAGAAAGAGTAACATAGCTGTTTACTGCTTTGAATCAATGTTTTCTCTCCGTTTTAGCCTGTTTTCTCTGTTTAAGCCTGTTTTGGGATAAAACGGGTTTAAGTGTTGTCTAAACACTCCAAATTCATCCCGAACTCTTACAATTAGTCAAATGCATTGGATTGTCACACATTCTGACCCTAGAAACAGTAACAAAGCTGTTTACTGCTTCGCATCAATGTTTTCTCGGTTTTAGCCTGTTTCGGGACAAAATGGGTAAAAGTGGTGTCTAAACACTCCAAATTCAACCCGAACTCTTATAATTAGTCAAATGCATTGGATTGTTACATATTTTGACCCTAGAAAGAGTAACATTGCTGTTTACTGCTTTCAATCAATGTTTTCTCTCCGTTTTAGCCTGTTTTCTCTGTTTAAGCCTGTTTTGGGATAAAACGGGTTTAAGTGTTGTCTAAACACTCCAAATTCATCCCGAACTCTTACAATTAGTCAAATGCATTGGATTGTCACACATTCTGACCCTAGAAACAGTAACAAAGCTGTTTACTGCTTCGCATCAATGTTTTCTCGGTTTTAGCCTTTTTCGGGACAAAATGGGTAAAAGTGGTGTCTAAACACTCCAAATTCAACCCGAACTCTTATAATTAGTCAAATGCATTGGATTGTTACATATTTTGACCCTAGAAAGAGTAACATTGCTGTTTACTGCTTCGAATCAACGTTTTCTCTCGGTTTTAGCCTGTTTTCTCTGTTTAAGCCTGTTTTGGGATAAAACGGGTTTAAGTGTTGTCTAAACACTCCAAATTCATCCCGAACTCTTACAATTAGTCAAATGCATTGGATTGTCACACATTCTGACCCTAGAAACAGTAACAAAGCTGTTTACTGCTTCGCATCAATGTTTTCTCGGTTTTAGCCTGTTTCGGGACAAAATGGGTAAAAGTGGTGTCTAAACACTCCAAATTCAACCCGAACTCTTATAATTAGTCAAATGCATTGGATTGTTACATATTTTGACCCTAGAAAGAGTAACATTGCTGTTTACTGCTTTCAATCAACGTTTTCTCTCGGTTTTAGCCTGTTTTCTCTGTTTAAGCCTGTTTTGGGATAAAACGGGTTTAAGTGTTGTCTAAACACTCCAAATTCATCCCGAACTCTTACAATTAGTCAAATGCATTGGATTGTCACACATTCTGACCCTAGAAACAGTAACAAAGCTGTTTACTGCTTCGCATCAATGTTTTCTCGGTTTTAGCCTTTTTCGGGACAAAATGGGTAAAAGTGGTGTCTAAACACTCCAAATTCAACCCGAACTCTTATAATTAGTCAAATGCATTGGATTGTTACATATTTTGACCCTAGAAAGAGTAACATAGCTGTTTACTGCTTCGAATCAACGTTTTCTCTCGGTTTTAGCCTGTTTTCTCTGTTTAAGCATGTTTTGGGATAAAACGGGTTTAAGTGTTGTCTAAACACTCCAAATTCATCCCGAACTCTTACAATTAGTCAAATGCAATGGATTGTCACACATTCTGACCCTAGAAACAGTAACAAAGCTGTTTACTGCTTCGCATCAATGTTTTCTCGGTTTTAGCCTTTTCGGGACAAAATGGGTAAAAGTGGTGTCTAAACACTCCAAATTCAACCCGAACTCTTATAATTAGTCAAATGCATTGGATTGTTACATATTTTGACCCTAGAAAGAGTAACATTGCTGTTTACTGCTTCGAATCAACGTTTTCTCTCGGTTTTAGCCTGTTTTCTCTGTTTAAGCCTGTTTTGGGATAAAACGGGTTTAAGTGTTGTCTAAACACTCCAAATTCATCCCGAACTCTTACAATTAGTCAAATGCATTGGATTGTCACACATTCTGACCCTAGAAACAGTAACAAAGCTGTTTACTGCTTCGAATCAATGTTTTCTCGGTTTTAGCCTGTTTCGGGACAAAATGGGTAAAAGTGGTGTCTAAACACTCCAAATTCAACCCGAACTCTTATAATTAGTCAAATGCATTGGATTGTTACATATTTTGACCCTAGAAAGAGTAACATTGCTGTTTACTGCTTCGAATCAACGTTTTCTCTCGGTTTTAGCCTGTTTTCTCTGTTTAAGCCTGTTTTGGGATAAAACGGGTTTAAGTGTTGTCTAAACACTCCAAATTCATCCCGAACTCTTACAATTAGTCAAATGCATTGGATTGTCACACATTCTGACCCTAGAAACAGTAACAAAGCTGTTTACTGCTTCGCATCAATGTTTTCTCGGTTTTAGCCTTTTTCGGGACAAAATGGGTAAAAGTGGTGTCTAAACACTCCAAATTCAACCCGAACTCTTATAATTAGTCAAATGCATTGGATTGTTACATATTTTGACCCTAGAAAGAGTAACATTGCTGTTTACTGCTTCGAATCAACGTTTTCTCTCGGTTTTAGCCTGTTTTCTCTGTTTAAGCCTGTTTTGGGATAAAACGGGTTTAAGTGTTGTCTAAACACTCCAAATTCATCCCGAACTCTTACAATTAGTCAAATGCATTGGATTGTCACACATTCTGACCCTAGAAACAGTAACAAAGCTGTTTACTGCTTCGCATCAATGTTTTCTTGGTTTTAGCTTTTTCGGGACAAAATGGGTAAAAGTGGTGTCTAAACACTCCAAATTCAACCCGAACTCTTATAATTAGTCAAATGCATTGGATTGTTACATATTTTGACCCTAGAAAGAGTAACATAGCTGTTTACTGCTTCGAATCAACGTTTTCTCTCGGTTTTAGCCTGTTTTCTCTGTTTAAGCATGTTTTGGGATAAAACGGGTTTAAGTGTTGTCTAAACACTCCAAATTCATCCCGAACTCTTACAATTAGTCAAATGCAATGGATTGTCACACATTCTGACTCTAGAAACAGTAACAAAGCTATTTTTCGGTTTTAGCCTTTTTCGGGACAAAATGGGTAAAAGTGGTGTCTAAACACTCCAAATTCAACCCGAACTCTTATAATTAGTCAAATGCATTGGATTGTTACATATTTTGACCCTAGAAAGAGTAACATAGCTGTTTACTGCTTTCAATCAATGTTTTCTCTCCGTTTTAGCCTGTTTTCTCTGTTTAAGCATGTTTTGGGATAAAACGGGTTTAAGTGTTGTCTAAACACTCCAAATTCATCCCGAACTCTTACAATTAGTCAAATGCAATGGATTGTCACACATTCTGACTCTAGAAACAGTAACAAAGCTGTTTACTGCTTCGCATCAATGTTTTCTCGGTTTTAGCCTGTTTCGGGACAAAATGGGTAAAAGTGGTGTCTAAACACTCCAAATTCAACCCGAACTCTTATAATTAGTCAAATGCATTGGATTGTTACATATTTTGACCCTAGAAAGAGTAACATTGCTGTTTACTGCTTCGAATCAACGTTTTCTCTCGGTTTTAGCCTGTTTTCTCTGTTTAAGCCTGTTTTGGGATAAAACGGGTTTAAGTGTTGTCTAAACACTCCAAATTCATCCCGAACTCTTACAATTAGTCAAATGCATTGGATTGTCACACATTCTGACCCTAGAAACAGTAACAAAGCTGTTTACTGCTTCGCATCAATGTTTTCTCGGTTTTAGCCTTTTCGGGACAAAATGGGTAAAAGTGGTGTCTAAACACTCCAAATTCAACCCGAACTCTTATAATTAGTCAAATGCATTGGATTGTTACATATTTTGACCCTAGAAAGAGTAACATAGCTGTTTACTGCTTCGAATCAACGTTTTCTCTCGGTTTTAGCCTGTTTTCTCTGTTTAAGCCTGTTTTGGGATAAAACGGGTTTAAGTGTTGTCTAAACACTCCAAATTCATCCCGAACTCTTACAATTAGTCAAATGCAATGGATTGTCACACATTCTGACCCTAGAAACAGTAACAAAGCTGTTTACTGCTTCGCATCAATGTTTTCTCGGTTTTAGCCTGTTTCGGGACAAAATGGGTAAAAGTGGTGTCTAAACACTCCAAATTCAACCCGAACTCTTATAATTAGTCAAATGCATTGGATTGTTACATATTTTGACCCTAGAAAGAGTAACATAGCTGTTTACTGCTTCGAATCAACGTTTTCTCTCGGTTTTAGCCTGTTTTCTCTGTTTAAGCCTGTTTTGGGATAAAACGGGTTTAAGTGTTGTCTAAACACTCCAAATTCATCCCGAACTCTTACAATTAGTCAAATGCAATGGATTGTCACACATTCTGACTCTAGAAACAGTAACAAAGCTGTTTACTGCTTCGCATCAATGTTTTCTCGGTTTTAGCCTGTTTCGGGACAAAATGGGTAAAAGTGGTGTCTAAACACTCCAAATTCAACCCGAACTCTTATAATTAGTCAAATGCATTGGATTGTTACATATTTTGACCCTAGAAAGAGTAACATAGCTGTTTACTGCTTCAATCAATGTTTTCTCTCGTTTTAGCCTGTTTTCTCTGTTTAAGCATGTTTTGGGATAAAACGGGTTTAAGTGTTGTCTAAACACTCCAAATTCATCCCGAACTCTTACAATTAGTCAAATGCAATGGATTGTCACACATTCTGACTCTAGAAACAGTAACAAAGCTGTTTACTGCTTCGCATCAATGTTTTCTCGGTTTTAGCCTGTTTCGGGACAAAATGGGTAAAAGTGGTGTCTAAACACTCCAAATTCAACCCGAACTCTTATAATTAGTCAAATGCATTGGATTGTTACATATTTTGACCCTAGAAAGAGTAACATAGCTGTTTACTGCTTCGAATCAACGTTTTCTCTCGGTTTTAGCCTGTTTTCTCTGTTTAAGCCTGTTTTGGGATAAAACGGGTTTAAGTGTTGTCTAAACACTCCAAATTCATCCCGAACTCTTACAATTAGTCAAATGCATTGGATTGTCACACATTCTGACCCTAGAAACAGTAACAAAGCTGTTTACTGCTTCGCATCAATGTTTTCTCGGTTTTAGCCTGTTTCGGGACAAAATGGGTAAAAGTGGTGTCTAAACACTCCAAATTCAACCCGAACTCTTATAATTAGTCAAATGCATTGGATTGTTACATATTTTGACCCTAGAAAGAGTAACATTGCTGTTTACTGCTTTCAATCAATGTTTTCTCTCCGTTTTAGCCTGTTTTCTCTGTTTAAGCCTGTTTTGGGATAAAACGGGTTTAAGTGTTGTCTAAACACTCCAAATTCATCCCGAACTCTTACAATTAGTCAAATGCATTGGATTGTCACACATTCTGACCCTAGAAACAGTAACAAAGCTGTTTACTGCTTCGCATCAATGTTTTCTCGGTTTTAGCCTTTTCGGGACAAAATGGGTAAAAGTGGTGTCTAAACACTCCAAATTCAACCCGAACTCTTATAATTAGTCAAATGCATTGGATTGTTACATATTTTGACCCTAGAAAGAGTAACATTGCTGTTTACTGCTTCGAATCAACGTTTTCTCTCGGTTTTAGCCTGTTTTCTCTGTTTAAGCCTGTTTTGGGATAAAACGGGTTTAAGTGTTGTCTAAACACTCCAAATTCATCCCGAACTCTTACAATTAGTCAAATGCATTGGATTGTCACACATTCTGACCCTAGAAACAGTAACAAAGCTGTTTACTGCTTCGCATCAATGTTTTCTCGGTTTTAGCCTGTTTCGGGACAAAATGGGTAAAAGTGGTGTCTAAACACTCCAAATTCAACCCGAACTCTTATAATTAGTCAAATGCATTGGATTGTTACATATTTTGACCCTAGAAAGAGTAACATTGCTGTTTACTGCTTCAATCAACGTTTTCTCTCGGTTTTAGCCTGTTTTCTCTGTTTAAGCCTGTTTTGGGATAAAACGGGTTTAAGTGTTGTCTAAACACTCCAAATTCATCCCGAACTCTTACAGTTAGTTAAATGCATTGGATTGTCACACATTCTGACCCTAGAAACAGTAACAAAGCTGTTTACTGCTTCGCATCAATGTTTTCTCGGTTTTAGCTTTTTCGGGACAAAATGGGTAAAAGTGGTGTCTAAACACTCCAAATTCAACCCGAACTCTTATAATTAGTCAAATGCATTGGATTGTTACATATTTTGACCCTAGAAAGAGTAACATAGCTGTTTACTGCTTCGAATCAACGTTTTCTCTCAGTTTTAGCCTGTTTTCTCTGTTTAAGCCTGTTTTGGGATAAAACGGGTTTAAGTGTTGTCTAAACACTCCAAATTCATCCCGAACTCTTACAATTAGTCAAATGCAATGGATTGTCACACATTCTGACCCTAGAAACAGTAACAAAGCTGTTTACTGCTTCGCATCAATGTTTTCTCGGTTTTAGCCTTTTTCGGGACAAAATGGGTAAAAGTGGTGTCTAAACACTCCAAATTCAACCCGAACTCTTATAATTAGTCAAATGCATTGGATTGTTACATATTTTGACCCTAGAAAGAGTAACATTGCTGTTTACTGCTTCGAATCAACGTTTTCTCTCGGTTTTAGCCTGTTTTCTCTGTTTAAGCCTGTTTTGGGATAAAACGGGTTTAAGTGTTGTCTAAACACTCCAAATTCATCCCGAACTCTTACAATTAGTCAAATGCATTGGATTGTCACACATTCTGACCCTAGAAACAGTAACAAAGCTGTTTACTGCTTCGCATCAATGTTTTCTCGGTTTTAGCCTGTTTCGGGACAAAATGGGTAAAAGTGGTGTCTAAACACTCCAAATTCAACCCGAACTCTTATAATTAGTCAAATGCATTGGATTGTTACATATTTTGACCCTAGAAAGAGTAACATTGCTGTTTACTGCTTCGAATCAACGTTTTCTCTCGGTTTTAGCCTGTTTTCTCTGTTTAAGCCTGTTTTGGGATAAAACGGGTTTAAGTGTTGTCTAAACACTCCAAATTCATCCCGAACTCTTACAATTAGTCAAATGCATTGGATTGTCACACATTCTGACCCTAGAAACAGTAACAAAGCTGTTTACTGCTTCGCATCAATGTTTTCTCGGTTTTAGCCTTTTTCAGGACAAAATGGGTAAAAGTGGTGTCTAAACACTCCAAATTCAACCCGAACTCTTATAATTAGTCAAATGCATTGGATTGTTACATATTTTGACCCTAGAAAGAGTAACATAGCTGTTTACTGCTTCGAATAAACGTTTTCTCTCAGTTTTAGCCTGTTTTCTCTGTTTAAGCCTGTTTTGGGATAAAACGGGTTTAAGTGTTGTCTAAACACTCCAAATTCATCCCGAACTCTTACAATTAGTCAAATGCAATGGATTGTCACACATTCTGACTCTAGAAACAGTAACAAAGCTGTTTACTGCTTCGCATCAATGTTTTCTCGGTTTTAGCCTGTTTCGGGACAAAATGGGTAAAAGTGGTGTCTAAACACTCCAAATTCAACCCGAACTCTTATAATTAGTCAAATGCATTGGATTGTTACATATTTTGACCCTAGAAAGAGTAACATAGCTGTTTACTGCTTTCAATCAATGTTTTCTCTCCGTTTTAGCCTGTTTTCTCTGTTTAAGCCTGTTTTGGGATAAAACGGGTTTAAGTGTTGTCTAAACACTCCAAATTCATCCCGAACTCTTACAATTAGTCAAATGCAATGGATTGTCACACATTCTGACTCTAGAAACAGTAACAAAGCTGTTTACTGCTTCGCATCAATGTTTTCTCGGTTTTAGCCTGTTTCGGGACAAAATGGGTAAAAGTGGTGTCTAAACACTCCAAATTCAACCCGAACTCTTATAATTAGTCAAATGCATTGGATTGTTACATATTTTGACCCTAGAAAGAGTAACATTGCTGTTTACTGCTTCGAATCAACGTTTTCTCTCGTTTTAGCCTGTTTTCTCTGTTTAAGCCTGTTTTGGGATAAAACGGGTTTAAGTGTTGTCTAAACACTCCAAATTCATCCCGAACTCTTACAATTAGTTAAATGCATTGGATTGTCACACATTCTGACCCTAGAAACAGTAACAAAGCTGTTTACTGCTTCGCATCAATGTTTTCTCGGTTTTAGCTTTTTCGGGACAAAATGGGTAAAAGTGGTGTCTAAACACTCCAAATTCAACCCGAACTCTTATAATTAGTCAAATGCATTGGATTGTTACATATTTTGACCCTAGAAAGAGTAACATAGCTGTTTACTGCTTCGAATCAACGTTTTCTCTCGGTTTTAGCCTGTTTTCTCTGTTTAAGCCTGTTTTGGGATAAAACGGGTTTAAGTGTTGTCTAAACACTCCAAATTCATCCCGAACTCTTACAATTAGTCAAATGCAATGGATTGTCACACATTCTGACTCTAGAAACAGTAACAAAGCTGTTTACTGCTTCGCATCAATGTTTTCTCGGTTTTAGCCTGTTTCGGGACAAAATGGGTAAAAGTGGTGTCTAAACACTCCAAATTCAACCCGAACTCTTATAATTAGTCAAATGCATTGGATTGTTACATATTTTGACCCTAGAAAGAGTAACATAGCTGTTTACTGCTTCAATCAATGTTTTCTCTCCGTTTTAGCCTGTTTTCTCTGTTTAAGCATGTTTTGGGATAAAACGGGTTTAAGTGTTGTCTAAACACTCCAAATTCATCCCGAACTCTTACAATTAGTCAAATGCAATGGATTGTCACACATTCTGACTCTAGAAACAGTAACAAAGCTGTTTACTGCTTCGCATCAATGTTTTCTCGGTTTTAGCCTGTTTCGGGACAAAATGGGTAAAAGTGGTGTCTAAACACTCCAAATTCAACCCGAACTCTTATAATTAGTCAAATGCATTGGATTGTTACATATTTTGACCCTAGAAAGAGTAACATAGCTGTTTACTGCTTTGAATCAATGTTTTCTCTCCGTTTTAGCCTGTTTTCTCTGTTTAAGCCTGTTTTGGGATAAAACGGGTTTAAGTGTTGTCTAAACACTCCAAATTCATCCCGAACTCTTACAATTAGTCAAATGCATTGGATTGTCACACATTCTGACCCTAGAAACAGTAACAAAGCTGTTTACTGCTTCGCATCAATGTTTTCTCGGTTTTAGCCTGTTTCGGGACAAAATGGGTAAAAGTGGTGTCTAAACACTCCAAATTCAACCCGAACTCTTATAATTAGTCAAATGCATTGGATTGTTACATATTTTGACCCTAGAAAGAGTAACATTGCTGTTTACTGCTTCAATCAATGTTTTCTCTCCGTTTTAGCCTGTTTTCTCTGTTTAAGCCTGTTTTGGGATAAAACGGGTTTAAGTGTTGTCTAAACACTCCAAATTCATCCCGAACTCTTACAATTAGTCAAATGCATTGGATTGTCACACATTCTGACCCTAGAAACAGTAACAAAGCTGTTTACTGCTTCGCATCAATGTTTTCTCGGTTTTAGCCTTTTCGGGACAAAATGGGTAAAAGTGGTGTCTAAACACTCCAAATTCAACCCGAACTCTTATAATTAGTCAAATGCATTGGATTGTTACATATTTTGACCCTAGAAAGAGTAACATTGCTGTTTACTGCTTCGAATCAACGTTTTCTCTCGGTTTTAGCCTGTTTTCTCTGTTTAAGCCTGTTTTGGGATAAAACGGGTTTAAGTGTTGTCTAAACACTCCAAATTCATCCCGAACTCTTACAATTAGTCAAATGCATTGGATTGTCACACATTCTGACCCTAGAAACAGTAACAAAGCTGTTTACTGCTTCGCATCAATGTTTTCTCGGTTTTAGCCTGTTTCGGGACAAAATGGGTAAAAGTGGTGTCTAAACACTCCAAATTCAACCCGAACTCTTATAATTAGTCAAATGCATTGGATTGTTACATATTTTGACCCTAGAAAGAGTAACATTGCTGTTTACTGCTTCAATCAACGTTTTCTCTCGGTTTTAGCCTGTTTTCTCTGTTTAAGCCTGTTTTGGGATAAAACGGGTTTAAGTGTTGTCTAAACACTCCAAATTCATCCCGAACTCTTACAGTTAGTCAAATGCATTGGATTGTCACACATTCTGACCCTAGAAACAGTAACAAAGCTGTTTACTGCTTCGCATCAATGTTTTCTCGGTTTTAGCCTTTTTCGGGACAAAATGGGTAAAAGTGGTGTCTAAACACTCCAAATTCAACCCGAACTCTTATAATTAGTCAAATGCATTGGATTGTTACATATTTTGACCCTAGAAAGAGTAACATAGCTGTTTACTGCTTCGAATCAACGTTTTCTCTCGGTTTTAGCCTGTTTTCTCTGTTTAAGCATGTTTTGGGATAAAACGGGTTTAAGTGTTGTCTAAACACTCCAAATTCATCCCGAACTCTTACAATTAGTCAAATGCAATGGATTGTCACACATTCTGACTCTAGAAACAGTAACAAAGCTGTTTACTGCTTCGCATCAATGTTTTCTCGGTTTTAGCCTGTTTCGGGACAAAATGGGTAAAAGTGGTGTCTAAACACTCCAAATTCAACCCGAACTCTTATAATTAGTCAAATGCATTGGATTGTTACATATTTTGACCCTAGAAAGAGTAACATTGCTGTTTACTGCTTCGAATCAACGTTTTCTCTCGGTTTTAGCCTGTTTTCTCTGTTTAAGCCTGTTTTGGGATAAAACGGGTTTAAGTGTTGTCTAAACACTCCAAATTCATCCCGAACTCTTACAATTAGTCAAATGCATTGGATTGTCACACATTCTGACCCTAGAAACAGTAACAAAGCTGTTTACTGCTTCGCATCAATGTTTTCTCGGTTTTAGCCTGTTTCGGGACAAAATGGGTAAAAGTGGTGTCTAAACACTCCAAATTCAACCCGAACTCTTATAATTAGTCAAATGCATTGGATTGTTACATATTTTGACCCTAGAAAGAGTAACATTGCTGTTTACTGCTTCGAATCAACGTTTTCTCTCGGTTTTAGCCTGTTTTCTCTGTTTAAGCCTGTTTTGGGATAAAACGGGTTTAAGTGTTGTCTAAACACTCCAAATTCATCCCGAACTCTTACAGTTAGTCAAATGCATTGGATTGTCACACATTCTGACCCTAGAAACAGTAACAAAGCTGTTTACTGCTTCGCATCAATGTTTTCTCGGTTTTAGCTTTTTCGGGACAAAATGGGTAAAAGTGGTGTCTAAACACTCCAAATTCAACCCGAACTCTTATAATTAGTCAAATGCATTGGATTGTTACATATTTTGACCCTAGAAAGAGTAACATAGCTGTTTACTGCTTCGAATCAACGTTTTCTCTCGGTTTTAGCCTGTTTTCTCTGTTTAAGCCTGTTTTGGGATAAAACGGGTTTAAGTGTTGTCTAAACACTCCAAATTCATCCCGAACTCTTACAATTAGTCAAATGCAATGGATTGTCACACATTCTGACTCTAGAAACAGTAACAAAGCTGTTTACTGCTTCGCATCAATGTTTTCTCGGTTTTAGCCTGTTTCGGGACAAAATGGGTAAAAGTGGTGTCTAAACACTCCAAATTCAACCCGAACTCTTATAATTAGTCAAATGCATTGGATTGTTACATATTTTGACCCTAGAAAGAGTAACATAGCTGTTTACTGCTTTCAATCAATGTTTTCTCTCCGTTTTAGCCTGTTTTCTCTGTTTAAGCCTGTTTTGGGATAAAACGGGTTTAAGTGTTGTCTAAACACTCCAAATTCATCCCGAACTCTTACAATTAGTCAAATGCAATGGATTGTCACACATTCTGACTCTAGAAACAGTAACAAAGCTGTTTACTGCTTCGCATCAATGTTTTCTCGGTTTTAGCCTGTTTCGGGACAAAATGGGTAAAAGTGGTGTCTAAACACTCCAAATTCAACCCGAACTCTTATAATTAGTCAAATGCATTGGATTGTTACATATTTTGACCCTAGAAAGAGTAACATTGCTGTTTACTGCTTCGAATCAACGTTTTCTCTCGGTTTTAGCCTGTTTTCTCTGTTTAAGCCTGTTTTGGGATAAACGGGTTTAAGTGTTGTCTAAACACTCCAAATTCATCCCGAACTCTTACAGTTAGTCAAATGCATTGGATTGTCACACATTCTGACCCTAGAAACAGTAACAAAGCTGTTTACTGCTTCGCATCAATGTTTTCTCGGTTTTAGCCTTTTTCGGGACAAAATGGGTAAAAGTGGTGTCTAAACACTCCAAATTCAACCCGAACTCTTATAATTAGTCAAATGCATTGGATTGTTACATATTTTGACCCTAGAAAGAGTAACATAGCTGTTTACTGCTTCGAATCAACGTTTTCTCTCGGTTTTAGCCTGTTTTCTCTGTTTAAGCCTGTTTTGGGATAAAACGGGTTTAAGTGTTGTCTAAACACTCCAAATTCATCCCGAACTCTTACAATTAGTCAAATGCAATGGATTGTCACACATTCTGACTCTAGAAACAGTAACAAAGCTGTTTACTGCTTCGCATCAATGTTTTCTCGGTTTTAGCCTGTTTCGGGACAAAATGGGTAAAAGTGGTGTCTAAACACTCCAAATTCAACCCGAACTCTTATAATTAGTCAAATGCATTGGATTGTTACATATTTTGACCCTAGAAAGAGTAACATAGCTGTTTACTGCTTCAATCAATGTTTTCTCTCGTTTTAGCCTGTTTTCTCTGTTTAAGCATGTTTTGGGATAAAACGGGTTTAAGTGTTGTCTAAACACTCCAAATTCATCCCGAACTCTTACAATTAGTCAAATGCAATGGATTGTCACACATTCTGACTCTAGAAACAGTAACAAAGCTGTTTACTGCTTCGCATCAATGTTTTCTCGGTTTTAGCCTGTTTCGGGACAAAATGGGTAAAAGTGGTGTCTAAACACTCCAAATTCAACCCGAACTCTTATAATTAGTCAAATGCATTGGATTGTTACATATTTTGACCCTAGAAAGAGTAACATAGCTGTTTACTGCTTCGAATCAATGTTTTCTCTCCGTTTTAGCCTGTTTTCTCTGTTTAAGCCTGTTTTGGGATAAAACGGGTTTAAGTGTTGTCTAAACACTCCAAATTCATCCCGAACTCTTACAATTAGTCAAATGCATTGGATTGTCACACATTCTGACCCTAGAAACAGTAACAAAGCTGTTTACTGCTTCGCATCAATGTTTTCTCGGTTTTAGCCTGTTTCGGGACAAAATGGGTAAAAGTGGTGTCTAAACACTCCAAATTCAACCCGAACTCTTATAATTAGTCAAATGCATTGGATTGTTACATATTTTGACCCTAGAAAGAGTAACATTGCTGTTTACTGCTTCAATCAATGTTTTCTCTCCGTTTTAGCCTGTTTTCTCTGTTTAAGCCTGTTTTGGGATAAAACGGGTTTAAGTGTTGTCTAAACACTCCAAATTCATCCCGAACTCTTACAATTAGTCAAATGCATTGGATTGTCACACATTCTGACCCTAGAAACAGTAACAAAGCTGTTTACTGCTTCGCATCAATGTTTTCTCGGTTTTAGCCTTTTCGGGACAAAATGGGTAAAAGTGGTGTCTAAACACTCCAAATTCAACCCGAACTCTTATAATTAGTCAAATGCATTGGATTGTTACATATTTTGACCCTAGAAAGAGTAACATTGCTGTTTACTGCTTCGAATCAACGTTTTCTCTCGGTTTTAGCCTGTTTTCTCTGTTTAAGCCTGTTTTGGGATAAAACGGGTTTAAGTGTTGTCTAAACACTCCAAATTCATCCCGAACTCTTACAATTAGTCAAATGCATTGGATTGTCACACATTCTGACCCTAGAAACAGTAACAAAGCTGTTTACTGCTTCGCATCAATGTTTTCTCGGTTTTAGCCTGTTTCGGGACAAAATGGGTAAAAGTGGTGTCTAAACACTCCAAATTCAACCCGAACTCTTATAATTAGTCAAATGCATTGGATTGTTACATATTTTGACCCTAGAAAGAGTAACATTGCTGTTTACTGCTTCGAATCAACGTTTTCTCTCGGTTTTAGCCTGTTTTCTCTGTTTAAGCCTGTTTTGGGATAAGACGGGTTTAAGTGTTGTCTAAACACTCCAAATTCATCCCGAACTCTTACAGTTAGTTAAATGCATTGGTTTGTCACACATTCTGACCCTAGAAACAGTAACAAATCTGTTTACTGCTTCGCATCAATGTTTTCTCGGTTTTAGCCTTTTTCGGGACAAAATGGGTAAAAGTGGTGTCTAAACACTCCAAATTCAACCCGAACTCTTATAATTAGTCAAATGCATTGGATTGTTACAAATTTTGACCCTAGAAAGAGTAACATTGCTGTTTACTGCTTTGAATCAACGTTTTCTCTCGGTTTTAGCCTGTTTTCTCTGTTTAAGCCTGTTTTGGGATAAAACGGGTTTAAGTGTTGTCTAAACACTCCAAATTCATCCCGAACTCTTACAGTTAGTCAAATGCATTGGATTGTCACACATTCTAACCCTAGAAACAGTAACAAAGCTGTTTACTGCTTCGCATCAATGTTTTCTCGGTTTTAGCCTTTTTCGGGACAAAATGGGTAAAAGTGGTGTCTAAACACTCCAAATTCAACCCGAACTCTTATAATTAGTCAAATGCATTGGATTGTTACATATTTTGACCCTAGAAAGAGTAACATAGCTGTTTACTGCTTCGAATCAACGTTTTCTCTCGGTTTTAGCCTGTTTTCTCTGTTTAAGCCTGTTTTGGGATAAAACGGGTTTAAGTGTTGTCTAAACACTCCAAATTCATCCCGAACTCTTACAATTAGTCAAATGCAATGGATTGTCACACATTCTGACCCTAGAAACAGTAACAAAGCTGTTTACTGCTTCGCATCAATGTTTTCTCGGTTTTAGCCTTTTCGGGACAAAATGGGTAAAAGTGGTGTCTAAACACTCCAAATTCAACCCGAACTCTTATAATTAGTCAAATGCATTGGATTGTTACATATTTTGACCCTAGAAAGAGTAACATTGCTGTTTACTGCTTCGAATCAACGTTTTCTCTCGGTTTTAGCCTGTTTTCTCTGTTTAAGCCTGTTTTGGGATAAAACGGGTTTAAGTGTTGTCTAAACACTCCAAATTCATCCCGAACTCTTACAATTAGTCAAATGCATTGGATTGTCACACATTCTGACCCTAGAAACAGTAACAAAGCTGTTTACTGCTTCGCATCAATGTTTTCTCGGTTTTAGCCTGTTTCGGGACAAAATGGGTAAAAGTGGTGTCTAAACACTCCAAATTCAACCCGAACTCTTATAATTAGTCAAATGCATTGGATTGTTACATATTTTGACCCTAGAAAGAGTAACATTGCTGTTTACTGCTTCGAATCAACGTTTTCTCTCGGTTTTAGCCTGTTTTCTCTGTTTAAGCCTGTTTTGGGATAAAACGGGTTTAAGTGTTGTCTAAACACTCCAAATTCATCCCGAACTCTTACAATTAGTCAAATGCATTGGATTGTCACACATTCTGACCCTAGAAACAGTAACAAAGCTGTTTACTGCTTCGCATCAATGTTTTCTCGGTTTTAGCCTTTTCGGGACAAAATGGGTAAAAGTGGTGTCTAAACACTCCAAATTCAACCCGAACTCTTATAATTAGTCAAATGCATTGGATTGTTACATATTTTGACCCTAGAAAGAGTAACATAGCTGTTTACTGCTTCGAATCAACGTTTTCTCTCGGTTTTAGCCTGTTTTCTCTGTTTAAGCCTGTTTTGGGATAAAACGGGTTTAAGTGTTGTCTAAACACTCCAAATTCATCCCGAACTCTTACAATTAGTCAAATGCAATGGATTGTCACACATTCTGACTCTAGAAACAGTAACAAAGCTGTTTACTGCTTCGCATCAATGTTTTCTCGGTTTTAGCCTGTTTCGGGACAAAATGGGTAAAAGTGGTGTCTAAACACTCCAAATTCAACCCGAACTCTTATAATTAGTCAAATGCATTGGATTGTTACATATTTTGACCCTAGAAAGAGTAACATAGCTGTTTACTGCTTCAATCAATGTTTTCTCTCCGTTTTAGCCTGTTTTCTCTGTTTAAGCCTGTTTTGGGATAAAACGGGTTTAAGTGTTGTCTAAACACTCCAAATTCATCCCGAACTCTTACAATTAGTCAAATGCAATGGATTGTCACACATTCTGACTCTAGAAACAGTAACAAAGCTGTTTACTGCTTCGCATCAATGTTTTCTCGGTTTTAGCCTGTTTCGGGACAAAATGGGTAAAAGTGGTGTCTAAACACTCCAAATTCAACCCGAACTCTTATAATTAGTCAAATGCATTGGATTGTTACATATTTTGACCCTAGAAAGAGTAACATTGCTGTTTACTGCTTCGAATCAACGTTTTCTCTCGGTTTTAGCCTGTTTTCTCTGTTTAAGCCTGTTTTGGGATAAAACGGGTTTAAGTGTTGTCTAAACACTCCAAATTCATCCCGAACTCTTACAATTAGTCAAATGCATTGGATTGTCACACATTCTGACCCTAGAAACAGTAACAAAGCTGTTTACTGCTTCGCATCAATGTTTTCTCGGTTTTAGCCTTTTTCGGGACAAAATGGGTAAAAGTGGTGTCTAAACACTCCAAATTCAACCCGAACTCTTATAATTAGTCAAATGCATTGGATTGTTACATATTTTGACCCTAGAAAGAGTAACATAGCTGTTTACTGCTTCGAATCAATGTTTTCTCTCGGTTTTAGCCTGTTTTCTCTGTTTAAGCCTGTTTTGGGATAAAACGGGTTTAAGTGTTGTCTAAACACTCCAAATTCATCCCGAACTCTTACAATTAGTCAAATGCAATGGATTGTCACACATTCTGACTCTAGAAACAGTAACAAAGCTGTTTACTGCTTCGCATCAATGTTTTCTCGGTTTTAGCCTGTTTCGGGACAAAATGGGTAAAAGTGGTGTCTAAACACTCCAAATTCAACCCGAACTCTTATAATTAGTCAAATGCATTGGATTGTTACATATTTTGACCCTAGAAAGAGTAACATAGCTGTTTACTGCTTCAATCAATGTTTTCTCTCGTTTTAGCCTGTTTTCTCTGTTTAAGCCTGTTTTGGGATAAAACGGGTTTAAGTGTTGTCTAAACACTCCAAATTCATCCCGAACTCTTACAATTAGTCAAATGCAATGGATTGTCACACATTCTGACCCTAGAAACAGTAACAAAGCTGTTTACTGCTTCGCATCAATGTTTTCTCGGTTTTAGCCTTTTCGGGACAAAATGGGTAAAAGTGGTGTCTAAACACTCCAAATTCAACCCGAACTCTTATAATTAGTCAAATGCATTGGATTGTTACATATTTTGACCCTAGAAAGAGTAACATTGCTGTTTACTGCTTCGAATCAACGTTTTCTCTCGGTTTTAGCCTGTTTTCTCTGTTTAAGCCTGTTTTGGGATAAAACGGGTTTAAGTGTTGTCTAAACACTCCAAATTCATCCCGAACTCTTACAATTAGTCAAATGCATTGGATTGTCACACATTCTGACCCTAGAAACAGTAACAAAGCTGTTTACTGCTTCGCATCAATGTTTTCTCGGTTTTAGCCTGTTTCGGGACAAAATGGGTAAAAGTGGTGTCTAAACACTCCAAATTCAACCCGAACTCTTATAATTAGTCAAATGCATTGGATTGTTACATATTTTGACCCTAGAAAGAGTAACATTGCTGTTTACTGCTTCGAATCAACGTTTTCTCTCGGTTTTAGCCTGTTTTCTCTGTTTAAGCCTGTTTTGGGATAAAACGGGTTTAAGTGTTGTCTAAACACTCCAAATTCATCCCGAACTCTTACAATTAGTCAAATGCATTGGATTGTCACACATTCTGACCCTAGAAACAGTAACAAAGCTGTTTACTGCTTCGCATCAATGTTTTCTCGGTTTTAGCCTGTTTCGGGACAAAATGGGTAAAAGTGGTGTCTAAACACTCCAAATTCAACCCGAACTCTTATAATTAGTCAAATGCATTGGATTGTTACATATTTTGACCCTAGAAAGAGTAACATTGCTGTTTACTGCTTCGAATCAACGTTTTCTCTCGGTTTTAGCCTGTTTTCTCTGTTTAAGCCTGTTTTGGGATAAAACGGGTTTAAGTGTTGTCTAAACACTCCAAATTCATCCCGAACTCTTACAATTAGTCAAATGCAATGGATTGTCACACATTCTGACTCTAGAAACAGTAACAAAGCTGTTTACTGCTTCGCATCAATGTTTTCTCGGTTTTAGCCTGTTTCGGGACAAAATGGGTAAAAGTGGTGTCTAAACACTCCAAATTCAACCCGAACTCTTATAATTAGTCAAATGCATTGGATTGTTACATATTTTGACCCTAGAAAGAGTAACATAGCTGTTTACTGCTTTCAATCAATGTTTTCTCTCGTTTTAGCCTGTTTTCTCTGTTTAAGCCTGTTTTGGGATAAAACGGGTTTAAGTGTTGTCTAAACACTCCAAATTCATCCCGAACTCTTACAATTAGTCAAATGCAATGGATTGTCACACATTCTGACTCTAGAAACAGTAACAAAGCTGTTTACTGCTTCGCATCAATGTTTTCTCGGTTTTAGCCTGTTTCGGGACAAAATGGGTAAAAGTGGTGTCTAAACACTCCAAATTCAACCCGAACTCTTATAATTAGTCAAATGCATTGGATTGTTACATATTTTGACCCTAGAAAGAGTAACATTGCTGTTTACTGCTTCGAATCAACGTTTTCTCTCGGTTTTAGCCTGTTTTCTCTGTTTAAGCCTGTTTTGGGATAAAACGGGTTTAAGTGTTGTCTAAACACTCCAAATTCATCCCGAACTCTTACAGTTAGTCAAATGCATTGGATTGTCACACATTCTGACCCTAGAAACAGTAACAAAGCTGTTTACTGCTTCGCATCAATGTTTTCTCGGTTTTAGCCTTTTCGGGACAAAATGGGTAAAAGTGGTGTCTAAACACTCCAAATTCAACCCGAACTCTTATAATTAGTCAAATGCATTGGATTGTTACATATTTTGACCCTAGAAAGAGTAACATAGCTGTTTACTGCTTCGAATCAACGTTTTCTCTCGGTTTTAGCCTGTTTTCTCTGTTTAAGCCTGTTTTGGGATAAAACGGGTTTAAGTGTTGTCTAAACACTCCAAATTCATCCCGAACTCTTACAATTAGTCAAATGCAATGGATTGTCACACATTCTGACTCTAGAAACAGTAACAAAGCTGTTTACTGCTTCGCATCAATGTTTTCTCGGTTTTAGCCTGTTTCGGGACAAAATGGGTAAAAGTGGTGTCTAAACACTCCAAATTCAACCCGAACTCTTATAATTAGTCAAATGCATTGGATTGTTACATATTTTGACCCTAGAAAGAGTAACATAGCTGTTTACTGCTTCGAATCAACGTTTTCTCTCGGTTTTAGCCTGTTTTCTCTGTTTAAGCCTGTTTTGGGATAAAACGGGTTTAAGTGTTGTCTAAACACTCCAAATTCATCCCGAACTCTTACAATTAGTCAAATGCAATGGATTGTCACACATTCTGACTCTAGAAACAGTAACAAAGCTGTTTACTGCTTCGCATCAATGTTTTCTCGGTTTTAGCCTGTTTCGGGACAAAATGGGTAAAAGTGGTGTCTAAACACTCCAAATTCAACCCGAACTCTTATAATTAGTCAAATGCATTGGATTGTTACATATTTTGACCCTAGAAAGAGTAACATAGCTGTTTACTGCTTTGAATCAATGTTTTCTCTCCGTTTTAGCCTGTTTTCTCTGTTTAAGCCTGTTTTGGGATAAAACGGGTTTAAGTGTTGTCTAAACACTCCAAATTCATCCCGAACTCTTACAATTAGTCAAATGCATTGGATTGTCACACATTCTGACTCCTAGAAACAGTAACAAAGCTGTTTACTGCTTCGCATCAATGTTTTCTCGGTTTTAGCCTGTTTCGGGACAAAATGGGTAAAAGTGGTGTCTAAACACTCCAAATTCAACCCGAACTCTTATAATTAGTCAAATGCATTGGATTGTTACATATTTTGACCCTAGAAAGAGTAACATTGCTGTTTACTGCTTTCAATCAATGTTTTCTCTCGTTTTAGCCTGTTTTCTCTGTTTAAGCCTGTTTTGGGATAAAACGGGTTTAAGTGTTGTCTAAACACTCCAAATTCATCCCGAACTCTTACAATTAGTCAAATGCATTGGATTGTCACACATTCTGACCTAGAAACAGTAACAAAGCTGTTTACTGCTTCGCATCAATGTTTTCTCGGTTTTAGCCTTTTTCGGGACAAAATGGGTAAAAGTGGTGTCTAAACACTCCAAATTCAACCCGAACTCTTATAATTAGTCAAATGCATTGGATTGTTACATATTTTGACCCTAGAAAGAGTAACATAGCTGTTTACTGCTTCGAATCAACGTTTTCTCTCGGTTTTAGCCTGTTTTCTCTGTTTAAGCATGTTTTGGGATAAAACGGGTTTAAGTGTTGTCTAAACACTCCAAATTCATCCCGAACTCTTACAATTAGTCAAATGCAATGGATTGTCACACATTCTGACCCTAGAAACAGTAACAAAGCTGTTTACTGCTTCGCATCAATGTTTTCTCGGTTTTAGCCTTTTCGGGACAAAATGGGTAAAAGTGGTGTCTAAACACTCCAAATTCAACCCGAACTCTTATAATTAGTCAAATGCATTGGATTGTTACATATTTTGACCCTAGAAGAGTAACATTGCTGTTTACTGCTTCGAATCAATTTTCTCTCGGTTTTAGCCTGTTTTCTCTGTTTAAGCCTGTTTTGGGATAAAACGGGTTTAAGTGTTGTCTAAACACTCCAAATTCATCCCGAACTCTTACAATTAGTCAAATGCATTGGATTGTCACACATTCTGACCCTAGAAACAGTAACAAAGCTGTTTACTGCTTCGCATCAATGTTTTCTCGGTTTTAGCCTGTTTCGGGACAAAATGGGTAAAAGTGGTGTCTAAACACTCCAAATTCAACCCGAACTCTTATAATTAGTCAAATGCATTGGATTGTTACATATTTTGACCCTAGAAAGAGTAACATTGCTGTTTACTGCTTCGAATCAATGTTTTCTCTCGGTTTTAGCCTGTTTTCTGTTTAAGCCTGTTTTGGGATAAAACGGGTTTAAGTGTTGTCTAAACACTCCAAATTCATCCCGAACTCTTACAATTAGTCAAATGCAATGGATTGTCACACATTCTGACTCTAGAAACAGTAACAAAGCTGTTTACTGCTTCGCATCAATGTTTTCTCGGTTTTAGCCTGTTTCGGGACAAAATGGGTAAAAGTGGTGTCTAAACACTCCAAATTCAACCCGAACTCTTATAATTAGTCAAATGCATTGGATTGTTACATATTTTGACCCTAGAAAGAGTAACATAGCTGTTTACTGCTTTCAATCAATGTTTTCTCTCGGTTTTAGCCTGTTTTCTCTGTTTAAGCATGTTTTGGGATAAAACGGGTTTAAGTGTTGTCTAAACACTCCAAATTCATCCCGAACTCTTACAATTAGTCAAATGCAATGGATTGTCACACATTCTGACTCTAGAAACAGTAACAAAGCTGTTTACTGCTTCGCATCAATGTTTTCTCGGTTTTAGCCTGTTTCGGGACAAAATGGGTAAAAGTGGTGTCTAAACACTCCAAATTCAACCCGAACTCTTATAATTAGTCAAATGCATTGGATTGTTACATATTTTGACCCTAGAAAGAGTAACATAGCTGTTTACTGCTTCGAATCAACGTTTTCTCTCGGTTTTAGCCTGTTTTCTCTGTTTAAGCCTGTTTTGGGATAAAACGGGTTTAAGTGTTGTCTAAACACTCCAAATTCATCCGAACTCTTACAATTAGTCAAATGCATTGGATTGTCACACATTCTGACCCTAGAAACAGTAACAAAGCTGTTTACTGCTTCGCATCAATGTTTTCTCGGTTTTAGCCTGTTTCGGGACAAAATGGGTAAAAGTGGTGTCTAAACACTCCAAATTCAACCCGAACTCTTATAATTAGTCAAATGCATTGGATTGTTACATATTTTGACCCTAGAAAGAGTAACATTGCTGTTTACTGCTTTCAATCAATGTTTTCTCTCCGTTTTAGCCTGTTTTCTCTGTTTAAGCCTGTTTTGGGATAAAACGGGTTTAAGTGTTGTCTAAACACTCCAAATTCATCCGAACTCTTACAATTAGTCAAATGCATTGGATTGTCACACATTCTGACCCTAGAAACAGTAACAAAGCTGTTTACTGCTTCGCATCAATGTTTTCTCGGTTTTAGCCTTTTCGGGACAAAATGGGTAAAAGTGGTGTCTAAACACTCCAAATTCAACCCGAACTCTTATAATTAGTCAAATGCATTGGATTGTTACATATTTTGACCCTAGAAAGAGTAACATTGCTGTTTACTGCTTCGAATCAACGTTTTCTCTCGGTTTTAGCCTGTTTTCTCTGTTTAAGCCTGTTTTGGGATAAAACGGGTTTAAGTGTTGTCTAAACACTCCAAATTCATCCCGAACTCTTACAATTAGTCAAATGCATTGGATTGTCACACATTCTGACCCTAGAAACAGTAACAAAGCTGTTTACTGCTTCGCATCAATGTTTTCTCGGTTTTAGCCTGTTTCGGGACAAAATGGGTAAAAGTGGTGTCTAAACACTCCAAATTCAACCCGAACTCTTATAATTAGTCAAATGCATTGGATTGTTACAAATTTTGACCCTAGAAAGAGTAACATTGCTGTTTACTGCTTTGAATCAACGTTTTCTCTCGGTTTTAGCCTGTTTTCTCTGTTTAAGCCTGTTTTGGGATAAAACGGGTTTAAGTGTTGTCTAAACACTCCAAATTCATCCCGAACTCTTACAATTAGTCAAATGCATTGGATTGTCACACATTCTGACCCTAGAAACAGTAACAAAGCTGTTTACTGCTTCGCATCAATGTTTTCTCGGTTTTAGCCTTTTCGGGACAAAATGGGTAAAAGTGGTGTCTAAACACTCCAAATTCAACCCGAACTCTTATAATTAGTCAAATGCATTGGATTGTTACATATTTTGACCCTAGAAGAGTAACATAGCTGTTTACTGCTTCGAATCAACGTTTTCTCTCGGTTTTAGCCTGTTTTCTCTGTTTAAGCATGTTTTGGGATAAAACGGGTTTAAGTGTTGTCTAAACACTCCAAATTCATCCCGAACTCTTACAATTAGTCAAATGCAATGGATTGTCACACATTCTGACTCTAGAAACAGTAACAAAGCTGTTTACTGCTTCGCATCAATGTTTTCTCGGTTTTAGCCTTTTTCGGGACAAAATGGGTAAAAGTGGTGTCTAAACACTCCAAATTCAACCCGAACTCTTATAATTAGTCAAATGCATTGGATTGTTACATATTTTGACCCTAGAAAGTAACATTGCTGTTTACTGCTTCGAATCAACGTTTTCTCTCGGTTTTAGCCTGTTTTCTCTGTTTAAGCCTGTTTTGGGATAAAACGGGTTTAAGTGTTGTCTAAACACTCCAAATTCATCCCGAACTCTTACAATTAGTCAAATGCATTGGATTGTCACACATTCTGACCCTAGAAACAGTAACAAAGCTGTTTACTGCTTCGCATCAATGTTTTCTCGGTTTTAGCCTGTTTCGGGACAAAATGGGTAAAAGTGGTGTCTAAACACTCCAAATTCAACCCGAACTCTTATAATTAGTCAAATGCATTGGATTGTTACATATTTTGACCCTAGAAGAGTAACATTGCTGTTTACTGCTTCGAATCAACGTTTTCTCGGTTTTAGCCTGTTTTCTCTGTTTAAGCCTGTTTTGGGATAAAACGGGTTTAAGTGTTGTCTAAACACTCCAAATTCATCCCGAACTCTTACAATTAGTCAAATGCAATGGATTGTCACACATTCTGACTCTAGAAACAGTAACAAAGCTGTTTACTGCTTCGCATCAATGTTTTCTCGGTTTTAGCCTGTTTCGGGACAAAATGGGTAAAAGTGGTGTCTAAACACTCCAAATTCAACCCGAACTCTTATAATTAGTCAAATGCATTGGATTGTTACATATTTTGACCCTAGAAAGAGTAACATAGCTGTTTACTGCTTCAATCAATGTTTTCTCTCGGTTTTAGCCTGTTTTCTCTGTTTAAGCCTGTTTTGGGATAAAACGGGTTTAAGTGTTGTCTAAACACTCCAAATTCATCCCGAACTCTTACAATTAGTCAAATGCAATGGATTGTCACACATTCTGACTCTAGAAACAGTAACAAAGCTGTTTACTGCTTCGCATCAATGTTTTCTCGGTTTTAGCCTGTTTCGGGACAAAATGGGTAAAAGTGGTGTCTAAACACTCCAAATTCAACCGAACTCTTATAATTAGTCAAATGCATTGGATTGTTACATATTTTGACCCTAGAAAGAGTAACATAGCTGTTTACTGCTTCGAATCAACGTTTTCTCTCGGTTTTAGCCTGTTTTCTCTGTTTAAGCCTGTTTTGGGATAAAACGGGTTTAAGTGTTGTCTAAACACTCCAAATTCATCCCGAACTCTTACAATTAGTCAAATGCATTGGATTGTCACACATTCTGACCCTAGAAACAGTAACAAAGCTGTTTACTGCTTCGCATCAATGTTTTCTCGGTTTTAGCCTGTTTCGGGACAAAATGGGTAAAAGTGGTGTCTAAACACTCCAAATTCAACCCGAACTCTTATAATTAGTCAAATGCATTGGATTGTTACATATTTTGACCCTAGAAAGAGTAACATTGCTGTTTACTGCTTCAATCAACGTTTTCTCTCGGTTTTAGCCTGTTTTCTCTGTTTAAGCCTGTTTTGGGATAAAACGGGTTTAAGTGTTGTCTAAACACTCCAAATTCATCCGAACTCTTACAATTAGTCAAATGCATTGGATTGTCACACATTCTGACCCTAGAAACAGTAACAAAGCTGTTTACTGCTTCGCATCAATGTTTTCTCGGTTTTAGCCTGTTTCGGGACAAAATGGGTAAAAGTGGTGTCTAAACACTCAAATTCAACCCGAACTCTTATAATTAGTCAAATGCATTGGATTGTTACATATTTTGACCCTAGAAAGAGTAACATTGCTGTTTACTGCTTGAATCAACGTTTTCTCTCGGTTTTAGCCTGTTTTCTCTGTTTAAGCCTGTTTTGGGATAAAACGGGTTTAAGTGTTGTCTAAACACTCCAAATTCATCCCGAACTCTTACAGTTAGTTAAATGCATTGGATTGTCACACATTCTGACCCTAGAAACAGTAACAAAGCTGTTTACTGCTTCGCATCAATGTTTTCTCGGTTTTAGCCTGTTTCGGGACAAAATGGGTAAAAGTGGTGTCTAAACACTCCAAATTCAACCGAACTCTTATAATTAGTCAAATGCATTGGATTGTTACATATTTTGACCCTAGAAAGAGTAACATTGCTGTTTACTGCTTCGAATCAACGTTTTCTCTCGGTTTTAGCCTGTTTTCTCTGTTTAAGCCTGTTTTGGGATAAAACGGGTTTAAGTGTTGTCTAAACACTCCAAATTCATCCCGAACTCTTACAGTTAGTTAAATGCATTGGATTGTCACACATTCTGACCCTAGAAACAGTAACAAAGCTGTTTACTGCTTCGCATCAATGTTTTCTCGGTTTTAGCCTGTTTCGGGACAAAATGGGTAAAAGTGGTGTCTAAACACTCCAAATTCAACCCGAACTCTTATAATTAGTCAAATGCATTGGATTGTTACATATTTTGACCCTAGAAGAGTAACATTGCTGTTTACTGCTTCGAATCAACGTTTTCTCTCGGTTTTAGCCTGTTTTCTCTGTTTAAGCCTGTTTTGGGATAAACGGGTTTAAGTGTTGTCTAAACACTCCAAATTCATCCCGAACTCTTACAATTAGTCAAATGCATTGGATTGTCACACATTCTGACTCTAGAAACAGTAACAAAGCTGTTTACTGCTTCGCATCAATGTTTTCTCGGTTTTAGCCTGTTTCGGGACAAAATGGGTAAAAGTGGTGTCTAAACACTCCAAATTCAACCCGAACTCTTATAATTAGTCAAATGCATTGGATTATTACATATTTTGACCCTAGAAGAGTAACATAGCTGTTTACTGCTTTCAATCAATGTTTTCTCTCCGTTTTAGCCTGTTTTCTGTTTAAGCATGTTTTGGGATAAAACGGGTTTAAGTGTTGTCTAAACACTCCAAATTCATCGAACTCTTACAATTAGTCAAATGCATTGGATTGTCACACATTCTGACTCTAGAAACAGTAACAAAGCTGTTTACTGCTTCGCATCAATGTTTTCTCGGTTTTAGCCTGTTTCGGGACAAAATGGGTAAAAGTGGTGTCTAAACACTCCAAATTCAACCGAACTCTTATAATTAGTCAAATGCATTGGATTACATATTTTGACCCTAGAAAGAGTAACATTGCTGTTTACTGCTTCGAATCAACGTTTTCTCTCGGTTTTAGCCTGTTTTCTCTGTTTAAGCCTGTTTTGGGATAAAACGGGTTTAAGTGTTGTCTAAACACTCCAAATTCATCCCGAACTCTTACAATTAGTCAAATGCATTGGATTGTCACACATTCTGACCCTAGAAACAGTAACAAAGCTGTTTACTGCTTCGCATCAATGTTTTCTCGGTTTTAGCCTGTTTCGGGACAAAATGGGTAAAAGTGGTGTCTAAACACTCCAAATTCAACCGAACTCTTATAATTAGTCAAATGCATTGGATTGTTACATATTTTGACCCTAGAAAGAGTAACATTGCTGTTTACTGCTTTCAATCAATGTTTTCTCTCCGTTTTAGCCTGTTTTCTCTGTTTAAGCCTGTTTTGGGATAAAACGGGTTTAAGTGTTGTCTAAACACTCCAAATTCATCCCGAACTCTTACAATTAGTCAAATGCATTGGATTGTCACACATTCTGACCCTAGAAACAGTAACAAAGCTGTTTACTGCTTCGCATCAATGTTTTCTCGGTTTTAGCCTGTTTCGGGACAAAATGGGTAAAAGTGTTTAAACACTCCAAATTCAACCCGAACTCTTATAATTAGTCAAATGCATTGGATTGTTACATATTTTGACCCTAGAAGAGTAACATTGCTGTTTACTGCTTTCAATCAACGTTTTCTCTCGGTTTTAGCCTGTTTTCTCTGTTTAAGCATGTTTTGGGATAAAACGGGTTTAAGTGTTGTCTAAACACTCCAAATTCATCCCGAACTCTTACAATTAGTCAAATGCAATGGATTGTCACACATTCTGACTCTAGAAACAGTAACAAAGCTGTTTACTGCTTCGCATCAATGTTTTCTCGGTTTTAGCCTGTTTCGGGACAAAATGGGTAAAAGTGGTGTCTAAACACTCCAAATTCAACCCGAACTCTTATAATTAGTCAAATGCATTGGATTGTTACATATTTTGACCCTAGAAGAGTAACATTGCTGTTTACAGCTTCGAATAAACGTTTTCTCTCGGTTTTAGCCTGTTTTCTCTGTTTAAGCCTGTTTTGGGATAAAACGGGTTTAAGTGTTGTCTAAACACTCCAAATTCATCCCGAACTCTTACAATTAGTCAAATGCAATGGATTGTCACACATTCTGACTCTAGAAACAGTAACAAAGCTGTTTACTGCTTCGCATCAATGTTTTCTCGGTTTTAGCCTGTTTCGGGACAAAATGGGTAAAAGTGGTGTCTAAACACTCCAAATTCAACCCGAACTCTTATAATTAGTCAAATGCATTGGATTGTTACATATTTTGACACTAAGAATAGTAACATAGCTGTTTACTGCTTCGAATCAACGTTTTCTCTCAGTTTTAGCCTGTTTTCTCTGTTTAAGCATGTTTTGGGATAAAACGGGTTTAAGTGTTGTCTAAACACTCCAAATTCATCCCGAACTCTTACAATTAGTCAAATGCAATGGATTGTCACACATTCTGACTCTAGAAACAGTAACAAAGCTGTTTACTGCTTCGCATCAATGTTTTCTCGGTTTTAGCCTGTTTCGGGACAAAATGGGTAAAAGTGGTGTCTAAACACTCCAAATTCAACCCGAACTCTTATAATTAGTCAAATGCATTGGATTGTTACATATTTTGACCCTAGAAAGAGTAACATAGCTGTTTACTGCTTTGAATCAATGTTTTCTCTCGTTTTAGCCTGTTTTCTCTGTTTAAGCCTGTTTTGGGATAAAACGGGTTTAAGTGTTGTCTAAACACTCCAAATTCATCCCGAACTCTTACAATTAGTCAAATGCAATGGATTGTCACACATTCTGACTCTAGAAACAGTAACAAAGCTGTTTACTGCTTCGCATCAATGTTTTCTCGGTTTTAGCCTGTTTCGGGACAAAATGGGTAAAAGTGGTGTCTAAACACTCCAAATTCAACCCGAACTCTTATAATTAGTCAAATGCATTGGATTGTTACATATTTTGACCCTAGAAGAGTAACATTGCTGTTTACTGCTTCGAATCAACGTTTTCTCTCGGTTTTAGCCTGTTTTCTCTGTTTAAGCCTGTTTTGGGATAAAACGGGTTTAAGTGTTGTCTAAACACTCCAAATTCATCCCGAACTCTTACAATTAGTCAAATGCAATGGATTGTCACACATTCTGACCCTAGAAACAGTAACAAAGCTGTTTACTGCTTCGCATCAATGTTTTCTCGGTTTTAGCCTGTTTCGGGACAAAATGGGTAAAAGTGGTGTCTAAACACTCCAAATTCAACCCGAACTCTTATAATTAGTCAAATGCATTGGATTGTTACATATTTTGACCCTAGAAAGAGTAACATAGCTGTTTACTGCTTCGAATCAATGTTTTCTCTCGGTTTTAGCCTGTTTTCTGTTTAAGCCTGTTTTGGGATAAAACGGGTTTAAGTGTTGTCTAAACACTCCAAATTCATCCCGAACTCTTACAATTAGTCAAATGCAATGGATTGTCACACATTCTGACTCTAGAAACAGTAACAAAGCTGTTTACTGCTTCGCATCAATGTTTTCTCGGTTTTAGCTTTGTTTCGGGACAAAATGGGTAAAAGTGGTGTCTAAACACTCCAAATTCAACCCGAACTCTTATAATTAGTCAAATGCATTGGATTGTTACATATTTTGACCCTAGAAAGTAACATTGCTGTTTACTGCTTGAATCAACGTTTTCTCTCGGTTTTAGCCTGTTTTCTGTTTAAGCCTGTTTTGGGATAAAACGGGTTTAAATGTTGTCTAAACACTCCAAATTCATCCCGAACTCTTACAGTTAGTTAAATGCATTGGATTGTCACACATTCTGACCCTAGAAACAGTAACAAAGCTGTTTACTGCTTATCAATGTTTTCTCGGTTTTAGCTGTTTCGGGACAAAATGGGTAAAGTGGTGTCTAAACACTCCAAATTC